>JBBYHL010148303.1:12009-27437 GCA_038381835.1 Adansonia madagascariensis | reverse complement strand
TGGTGATGTAAATGCCTCATATTAATACTTATGCAGAAATATAACTTGCACGTACCTTAGGCTTTTTGAATACCTTATCTTGGTCACAAACAGTAGGAAATTAACCTATACTTATCTAAATGACTCTGGTGACACCCCAAATAGTGACCTTTGATACCTCATTTTTACATTTTTCTTTAATATGACCTATAGGCATTGCTGACCTTCCCTAAAAAATTTTTCTACCTAACACTATGTTCCCTAATAGTGCCTAATGACACGGTACCCGACAGTTATTCCCAATTCATTTTATTATTTTTTGATTCTATATCTTTCAATTAATTCCTAGGATGTCAAAAGTTGATCTAGACAAAATGAGGTGTCTATAAGTAATGTCTGCTTTCTTTGGAGTCTAATTTGAACTTTTTTTCAATCCTGTAGGACTTCGTTTATTATCACCCTACTCTGAATCCCACAAGGGCTCCACCACTTGGAAAGCCACCTATGTGCATATCACCAATAGGTCTAGTAACTTCCTCTTTGATTTGTTTTCTGCAGAAACATAGTTCTTTTCATACATTTCTGAATTAATTACTTAAGTTGATTTTATTTTTTGCTCCTCTCTCTCATGCTTTGTTTTGGCCTTCAAGGCCTAGAATTCCCTTGTCTGTTGTATCATGAAGTGTCACTACAACATCATTACAGACAAAGTCAGAGGATATATTTGTAGCTTTGCCACCTCCACCTCTTTTACTAGACACTAGTAAATTAAATTCAAGGGATGTCTCTATTATGCCCGCATCTTTGCCTCTACCACCCCCACCTTCTATGCCACCCAAGCCTGCCACGGCAAACCTGGGTATTCCTTTGCCCCCAACACCTGGTCCACTACTAACTCCTGGTTCCCCACTTACAAAACAAGTTACAATTCGCCTTCCACTACCTTCGCCTTCTCCCCTTCTACAATCTCTGCAGCCACTTCCCCCTAGCACTAGTGGAAACGAAAAGGAAAAGGTATCTATACTATTAGATGATTCAACCTCCAAGAAGCAAGCTAAGGTAAACTATCCTTCTCTTTCCTTCTGATTTGAACATATATCAATAGATTTAGCATATTTTGAGTTTTCAAAGATAGGAACTCCAAAGATCTTTATTCCTAGAAAAAATCTATTATTGGTCCAAGTGCGAAAAACAATTAAATTGTATTGTAGTTTTTCAGAATTATTTGTTGTGTCAAAGTTTAATCTCTCTCATCCTTTCTTAGGTGCCTCCTGTGCTCCCTCCCCTTCCTCCTCGAATGCTCCCTAAATTGGCCACTAACCAAGTGGAAGGTGCTTCATCAAAAGCTGATGCCAATAACCATCTAGGGATAAAAGAGGTTCCTAAAATGGTTCCACCACCTCCACCTCCTCCCAGGCAATAACCTTTAGTTCCTGGACATGCCATGGTCTCAGTTTTATAGCCCGACGTATTACCACATGGAATATCACGTTTCTTCCCATTGCACCTTCAGACATACTAACATCTTTATCAGCTAGTGCATTTCCTGGTCAAGTTACTACCGTTGGGATAGTGGTCTTACTAATTCTCAGACCACCTTTAGGCCCTCCACCTAAAGCTCTTCCAATGATAAGACCACCACTACCACCTGGTCCTCCTTCTACTGTAGTTGATGACTATAATTCTGCAAATATACCATAGTTACCATAGAAACCATCATATGTTAAATCTACTACATCTATTGTTATTAAAAGGCCATTGGCTCAACACCAACTGGAACTTACGGCTATGGTAAGTAAACTTTCCTTCGCTAGTTTTATGTTGCTTTAATACTTATTTGTGGCCACGAATATGTTTTGCTATATTCGTGAGCGCATGAGAAAAAGAATAGTTGGGACTTAGTGAACAACATTGCCGACTCTGAGTGGTTAAAATATTTCCAGCTGACCCATGGTCTAAGTGAACATTGGAGCGTGTGGCATTATGGTGCTAAGGTGGTTAATTGTTTGTGCTTATCTTGATTGAACACCTGGGTAATGCCTAACCAGATAGTTTTAAGGTTGAGGTGCATTCCACATGAATATTTCATCTCGTCTTGACATGTGCATCAACATTAAGTTGTTCCTATTTATTTAGATTTGGGATGTTGAATTGAGTAAGTAGTTTCATCCTTTATCTTCTGGCTAATAGTGTTATTTTAGATGATCTCAAAGGGCTAAGCAGCCCTACAAGTCAGGACTCAGTATTGGATAGATTTCCTTGCTTTTGAAATGGTTAAGTATGCATTGTCTCCATATTTTCTGCATATATGACAACTGCTATGAGCCAACTTTGTTTTCTTAACTTGAAAAGTATTTTAGACAAATAAATTGTACTTATGTGAACACTACTAACTTCCTAAAAACTAATTTGCTATGTTGATATATTGCCAAAAACTAATTTGCTATGTTGATATATTGCCAAAACTCTAGAAAAGGGCTGCTCACTTCTTCCTGATCTAAGCTTTAATGGGTTTTAGGTTCCTGCATCGGTTCAAGTAAAACCGGAGACTGCTGCCCCAAAAGCAAAACCAAAGCCTTTACTCCCAACCATGACAACGATGGCCAAACCTGCAGCTACTACGATTGTGAAGAAAGAATCAACCAACCTATCATCAGCTCCAAAGGCACAGAGTATTGATGACCCGTACACGGCATTTTTGGAGGATATGAAAGCACTTGGTGCTCTTGATAGCTAATATTTCTATGCTATAACTGTTGAGATGTTGAGGAAAACTGGCTCTCGTGCAATCAGAATGAGGCATGTACAAGCTTTTTTTAGGGATATGTGGCTTGAACCATATTTTTGTTCTTGGTGTCCGGCGTTCCTGTGTTCCTCTATTGTCAAGGGATCGCATTTCATACTGTATTGCAGAATTTTTCTATTGGCAAACTTTCAAACCTTCCTAGTTCATGAGATTGTAAAATTCAGGGCAATTTGCTTCTAGTGAATGATAAAATATAGCAATTTAACTTGCATTTTGAGTTTGGAAATTATATTTCACTGCTATTTACCCCTCTTTTGGGCACATAATTGTAATTGACTGACTGTTTCCTTGTTAATTAACATACTATGAGTAAAAAACAGTTTAGGAGACTTATATCTCTCTCTCTCTCTCTCTCTCTCTCTCTCTTCTTTTTTTTTAGTTCATCTTCTTTTCCTTGTTACAGTCACTTTATTTCTTGAAGCATGAAAATGAAACTGTTCTTCAGTCAATTTCATTTGACATTTTCCACAAAGGCACAGAAATGGGGTAAAAGGTGGGATTAAATGCCTTTAGTTTTTATCTGCTATTAAAAAAAATGGTGAGATTTTGGTAGAATCAAACGGGAATCCGGAAGGTTAAGATTTGCTCCTCGTATTCTTTTCTTTTGTAGTGGTTATTCATTTACCAGGTTAACTGTTTGGGACGCGCCATGACATTGAAAGTTGGGGAGCTTGCTTTTGAGCACTTGTAATCTGAGTTTGTTTGGTTCATTATAACTGATGTTGCTTAAAAGTTGCTTTCATTTTGAAACTTCTGACCGGATTTTTAGTTGAAAAAGAGGCCGAACAGATAGGTACATAGACCATAACGTATATTCTCAAGGCCCACTTGGTTGAAGCATGGACATTGGACCGCATAGTTGCCCTCACCTTTTAACATGGCTCAAAGAGCAGAATCTGAACTAATATTGTATCTTTGTAGCCACCTCAACCTTCACAGTCAGCGGCTGTACCCTGTAGGGCAAATCACAATGTTGTTCAAGTACGAAGACTCTAAACATCAGCCTCCACGATGATGTCATGCTAACCCTATCATCTAGCAAAAGCCAAACTATCTAATACAATGGCAACCTCCTCCATGAGCTAAGTCCTTGAAAACTGGTTTTTGGAGTAAAATTGCAATGGCAGTTTGTGGAAAAAATGGATAGGGAATTCCTGCCGACATTGAGAAAAAGATTTTCAAAATGAAGAGACTATTTTATTGAGGTTGTAACCTACAAACCATGAAGCTGTTTGGAGTTCAGTGGAGCAAAGAAATAGCCTCTAGAAATGGATGAGTGTTTAAACTATGGCATTAAAAATATGGATCAAGTTCAATCAAGAATAACAAAGTCCGAGTTTCCCGTTCAACAGTTTGTTTCACTCTCTTTAAATACTTCATGATGTTATTACATTGGTCTGAATTCTGATTATATCTTTTTTTCCGCACTAGAACTGAAACTGCTTAGTGTTACCCACTACTAATTCTAATATGATGCTTAACAGCTAAATAGAATTGCTTCAAGCAATCACTGCATGAATCTAGGATTAGTAATTCCCTTTTTTTCTAAAATCAAACTGGAACCTGATTACATCATTGGTTCGCTAAGGCTTCTCTGACACACTGTTCTCTTGGAATTGACCAGCATCTTCCTTGGCAGGAGCAGGATCCTCAATTTGCTTGGAAGTTGTTATTTCTTCCCGCTCTGCAATTTTTTTGGCTGCTGCTGCTGCTGCTTCTTCTTTTTCTGCATTTCTCTTGGCAGCTTCTTCCTTGGCTTCCTCAAGAGCTTGAATCAAGCTTGAAAGACATTTCTCAGCATTGTCTACCGGAGACTTGGGCATCAGGTTCTCTGCAACATCTGCAGGTGTGATGTTGATCTCTTTCATCAATGCATAAACTGCATCAAACAGTGGATGAGTCTCCAGATTCAGGTAATTCTTTGCAAGCACTTTGAATCCCTCAAAACTGCAGTAAGATAGCTCAATATGTTTGTCCATCCTACCCCTTCTTATCAATGCCGGATCCAGCTTCTCCACATAATTGGTGGTGAAAACGATCAACCTCTCTCCCCCACAAGCAGACCACAGTCCATCTATGAAATTCAATAGCCCTGAAAGAGTAACTTTGCTGCTGCTGCTGCTGCCTTCTTCCTTTGCTTCTTTCCGTTCTTTATCCATCTTTTCTTTCTCATCGACCTCCAAGGCTTTGCCTGCCAATTTCTTCTTCCTTTGACCAGTAAGGTCAAGCGAACAGTCTATATCTTCAATTACTATAATGGATTTACTGGTTGTCTCAATCAACAGCTTCCTCAGCTCCGTGTTATCCTTCACAGCAGTAAGTTCAAGATCATAAACATCATAATTCAACAAATTAGCCATTGCAGCAATCATAGTCGATTTCCCAGTCCCTGGAGGCCCATAAAGAAGGTACCCTCTTTTCCAGGCCTTCCCAATCCTTGCATAAAATTCTTTACTCTTGCTAAAAGTTATAAGATCTTCAATGATCTCTTTCTTCCTGTCTGGTTCCAACGCCATTGTCTCGAAGGTTGCCGGATGCTCGAACACGATATGACTCCACATGGTCTGCTTGTAGCTTGGCCACTTATATCCAGGACTGTTGGTATAAAGCTTTCTTTGCCTGTTTCTCACTCTGATTTCCTTCCCTTCTTTCACCACATGCTCCAAGTAAGCCCCAGTTATCATCTCCCTGTAACGTTTATGAAATGTAAGCCTGTAATACCTTTTCTCTTGTTCCGGATAATATGACATGGGCCTGCTGGCTGACACAACTTTGCTTGCGAGCCACCACACTTTGGCACCTCTAAACTCGTCTGTCACCCTCTCGTACTCATCCATGCTCAGAACCAAGTTGGTACTATCTTTCCCCATCTCAGCCTTGAGCCTTTTAGCAGTCTTGGAAGAGTTAGCACTGAGATAGGCCTCAACCGCAACGTAAGCCTCACTGCGCTTCAGCCGATCTCCGGTGAACTCATGGATTGAAATCTTGATGTAAGGGGAGAAATACCCCATGATTCTATGAGTGTATTTTTCAAAGTAACGGCGTACCTCGTAAGGGCAATACTGCCGAAATATTGCCCACAGGAACATGAAGCTGGCGATGGTTGAGCCCATTGTTGTCCACATCTCGGTCATCGTTGAGGGCATCATCTCCATCAAATCAGTTTTTCCTTGATGATCTCTCGTGTTGGCTCTCTCTCTCTCTCTCTCTGGGCTTAAAATGCTTGATACTTTGCTGTTTGTTTTTTTCAGTAACCTTTCTGCAAACGCAAAGGCTGGTGTTTCTATAAGTTAATGCATAAAAGCCTTTGTAAATCCTTTGCTCTCTGTCTGCTTCTTAGACTTTTTTTGAGTTCGTGAAGAAATAACAAAGGCTGATTGCTGAATGCTTCTTTTCAAGTGCACTACATTTTATTTATATATTTATTTATTTTTATTTATTGTCACTTAAATAAATTACAACCACAGAAAGAGAACTTGTTTCTCAAATATAAAAATGTTGACTGATAAAAAAAAAAAAAAATAGAACGGAAAACTTGTTACTCAAATACTCAACAGGCGGTAAATTTGCGAAATCCTTTGGAATAAAGAAGAAAATATATGTTGAATGGTTTGCGAATTTTGCTTCCAAATTTTGATCGATATTTGATTGGTAAGGGATTTTTTATATAAATTTTAATATATTTTTATATTTTTATCATATTTATATTATTTTTTATATATTATAATATATTTTAATTATTTTTATATTATATTATACGAATTAGTGGGGTAAAAAATTTCAGGATACTAACTAGGATACTACCTAGGCATAGGCTTAGGCTGACTAATCCACAAACCAAAGAGCCTATAAAATCAAAAGAACAGGTGTCAAGCTTTTGAAAACATTCAACATAACTCCAGTGGGGCACCATGGAATTTTTATTTTTTATTTTATTTTTTGTCTTGACCAAAATTTGTCAAAATTTTCAGACTCCATTACTATTGTGGGTCCCTAAACCGGCTGCATTACTATCAATGTAACTTTTGTCTTTTGTGTATGTAAATCTCTTTAAATACATAGAATTTGAAAGGAGTTTGTTTAAATGATTCTTTGAAAAATGAATTTTAATTATTAAATTGATTTTGTGTAAAATATTTTTATTGTTTGATTAGTTTTCAAAAAAATTGTATTTAAGAAATTGATTCTTTTTAGATTGTTTTAATTTTAGTTCTTATTTCTTGGGATGGATTTTTTTTTTTTGCTTTATTTTAAAAAGATTGGATCTCTAAATTTAGTGGATTGATATTTTTGTTTAATTTTTATTTCTAAAAAATGGGTTAATTTTTTTATTGATTCAATTTTTATTTTTTGTTGATCAAGTATTTTTTAAATAAATATTAAAAATGCAAAAATGATTTTTCAAAACTTATTTACCTTGAAACAAATGTACCCACACACACACATATATATGTTAGTATTTGTTATCATGCATGTTATATATGAATATTTGTTGTTTTATTTATTTTAAAAATATGTAATTGTATTTTATACAAATAATTAAATTTAAAATAAATGAATTAATATGTAAATTTCTTCAATGTTCAAATTCATAAATATATTATTTTTAATTTTAATATAGATTATGTTTGTGATAATAAAAGTCAAATTTTAACTCTCTTTATTTTTTTTATCAAATAAGTTCATTTATACTTTAAGATTAATGAAAAATAAACCTTTGAAAATAAAGTAATTTAATATAAAATTAAACGCTTTTTTTATTTTCATCAAATAAATATATTTATCGAAAGACTTTTAATTAAATTAAGATTTTTTTTTAATTAGATAAATCATATGAATAATAAAAAAAAAATCTACAATAGCAATTTAGTAATATGGTGGATAACTATGAGTATTTTCATCAATTCAACAAGTTCTCCACATCTGTACTTTTATCTAGATTAGTTTTTGATGTCACGTATGTTGCATATGATTTTACATATTTAATTTTTTAAATTATTAAATAATACATTATTTTCAATTTTTAATTTATTAAATAATATTTTTTGTGTAAATAATGAATTAGTTGATAATAATTTAAAGAATAACTTAGTTTCAAAAACCTTTGTAATAACTTTTTTCTTCAATTTTTTAAATTTATAGTATGCATAAATCTATCGAAACAAAAGCAAATATGATAAAAACAAGAAGTACGAAATTGTATCAAAAAAAAAGTTTACCAAAAGACCAAAAACCTTAGTTGTGAAAGAATTTTTTTAAGCTATTGAGCTTGTAATATTCTGAAATAAGCCTAAAAATGAGATAAAAAAATGTTATGATAGTAAATGGAAAAACCAAGACCATTCTAAGAAAAAATAAAAACAAAAAATTATATTAAAAAACAAAAGCAATGGTTAACAATATATTACTCAACATTTGATGTTCTAAAAAATAACAATCAAACATCTTTTATAGTGAGAAGTTTCAGTTTTAATTGGTATTTAACTCTATTATTAATTAAGTGATAATTACTCTAACACTATATAACAACTTAAGATATATATAAATTAACCAATGATAAAATTTAAACAAATGAAATTATCATTTTCTTATTTTGACCTAATATTTGGATAAAAGTTTTAAAAATATAATCCTAAATTTATAATGTATAATATAATAATAAATATTATTTCAATGATTGTTAAGTAATATAATAAACAATAATGGATATTATCATGTAATAAAGTGTTTTGGTTAAATTAAATTTCTTATTTATAAATTAGATAAATATTATTGATATAAAAATATTTGTAATGGTAATTTAGAAATAGAAATAACAACTATGACTATTTTCGTCAGTTTAAAAAAATTTTTACATTCATGATTATATATATTATAGATAATAAATAAAATAAAAGAATTTCAAAATATAATAATTTAAATAAAATTTCTTTAAAATTTAGTAGTACACGTTTTTATTGTTTTGGCTTTCCCTTTTTAAACCGTTTAACACAGTTAGCTTACACGTAAAACTTAAAAGTTTAATCCAAATGATTAAGTCACCTTTGTGAAAAATAACAAATGATTTTCAATACTTATTTTTTAATAAATTTTTCCTTAGGTTTTAATTTTCTTTGGGCTAAAAATAAATTTATTTACATAAAAGGTTTTGTTTATAAATATAATAATAGCCAAGATTAATATGTTTGTCAAAATCTAAACTAATTGGAAGAATCAATGTTGAGGCTAATTTCAAGAATTAATTTTAAGAAGAAAAAAATTAGGGATAATTGCAAGAATAGTTAAATTTTATCTATGACACCCAACTTTTGGTTAATTTTGGTTTGATTTTAACTCTAATTTCTAAATTGTTTCATTTCAATCTTGAATTCTTTTAAGTGCTTCAATTTTGATATATATATTTTTTATATAATTTTAATAATAATTAAAAAATGTCGATGTTAGTTTTTTTTTAAAAAATTAAATGTAAGTCATCTATACTAATTACAAAAAATAGATTGAATTTGAAGTTACGAGTTAGGTGATACCAACTCGGTGAATTTACAAAAAGACAAAAAAAAAAAATCATTGTAGCAAATAATAAAGTAAGAGTTGAATATCTTTTAGATATTTTATTTAATATTTTTTTTCAAAAAAAATTCATTTATTCTTAAAAATTATCCACTTAATCTTAAGAAGATTATCATATATAAATTATTATTTTCTTCTAAAACATGTTCTTCTTCCACCCATACAATTGGTGTGCATTTTCCTAATAGATATTATGTCAATTTTCATATATGAACCGGTCAAAATTGAACTATTTCAAAGATATTAAAAATTCAAATATAAACAATTTAAAAGTTTGACACTAAAGTGAAACTTAAACACAGGGAAAAAAAGAGGAATTGTATATAAAATTTGAAATAATATTTGCTATATTGACAGCGATAAAATTTTTTAATTTTATAAAAAAATTAAAAATTTATCATGTATCTTATTTTTATTTTTAATTAATTTTTATTATATTTAAAAGATATATATATATATATATCATATCTTAATACTATTTATGAAATTTAAAAACTTCATTTGTATAGAAAAATTTTTCGTAAAATTTATCCTACAACAAATTTGAACTTTATCTTCTTGAGAAAGGGCAAGCATTATTGCGCTGAAGCCTTGATTTTAACACGTTTAAAATAAGGCCATGAGTTTAAAGCAAAAAATATCACAATTGGACATCTTGACAATGTCTGGACTCTTTGTCATATTATTAGTACATTTGAAATTTTATGCAATTTCGTAACACAAAAAAAAAAAGAAAAGAAAATAAAAGCAATTCTATTTAATTTTAAAATACTATATAATACTAAAAAATTACAATTTCATATTTCATAATTTTATTTTTTTAAATCAAATAAATAAATATTTTAATTGAATCCTGTTTGATGATAACTCTTGCTTTAAACTTGAGTTTTTAGGAGATTGCTATTTTTTTATATAGAGAAGGTTAAAGACTAAAAGTAAAAAGAAAATGTTATAAACATTTAAATTTAAATATTAAATTTATTAAATATCATATTTTAAACTTAAAAATATATACGAGACAAATAAATCTTTAACTTAAAAAGAAGCCAAAAATGCTAAAGGCAACCTTCGTTAAGTTGTTTCACAAAAAACGAGAGGAACTAAGTAATTAAGGTAATTGCAGCATTCTCTCATGTGTCATGTCATCTATGATCTATCATTATGGGGTGAGAAATTCATTTAATGTTTTCCCACGACAAGGAGGCCAAACCAAATTAGCTGAAAACCCCCCTTCCCTTACTTCAATATATGAAAATCTATTCAAAGGTAAGCCATTGAATTTAGCGTATCATAGTCGGTCGCAATCACAAGCCAATGGCAACGGGTATTGGTCGGTCCCCTGAGGTGCTAAGGGGCTGGCATTGGCAGTGCCTTCTTTCTTTGTCTGCACTTTCACTTCGCACTGAGAGAAGAAGGGAAAAGAAATGGCGTGGCCACTAGACAATTTACAAAGATAGAGACAAACCCGTTCTTCATGGAAACCAGTTTGATATGACTTTGTCCCTTTCACCTTTTCAAATTACACGACAATTGTCGTCCAGTCATTTCAATTCGGGTGGCATCAACTATGCCACAACTACTTCATTGTACCACAGTTGAAATTTGGGAGAATTCAAAAGATATCCAATGTAGCCAAACGGCAATAAATTATTCGTAAAAAGGAAATGAAGAATTGAGAAATTATCAAAAAGATCTAATAAACATTAATATATCCTTCATGAAAGAAACGAATTAAAAGTAAAATAAAACTTTTTTCTTCGATATTAAAAGTTCACAGCGAAAAGCCAATGACTAAAGCATAGAAAAGCTTTCCCAGATTCGAAAATGTAAAAAAAAAAAAAAAAACACTCATGATATAACACAAAATCTCCATGAAATTTGTTATAATGTGCCAAATGTAAATTTGGTATATAGATACCTAATTTTGACCAGATTTCCTAATTAGTTTTCTTTACGTTTCTCTGTCTCCACAGAAATTTCTCAACCCAGACTATCTCGAATAAAGCATCACTGATAGCAAGGCCCGTTTAAAGGACTAAAATGCATTAGAAGAACCAATTTCATGGAAAAAATAGGTGAATTAATTGAATAAATGGAAAATGTATTGAACTATGAAAGTTGAAGTTAGGGATAAAGCGTTGGAAAATTTGAATTAAAGATACATCCTTCACTTAGTTCAACCCCTGAACAAGAAGGGATGGTTAATTAAGGCACTTGGAGTCAAATCGAGGCTTGATTTTGAAAGTCAAATCAAAGTCAATTGGGGACTGAAATGAAAAATCTCGAAATTGAAGTCACAAACAATGTTAAAAGGTGAAATTGACCATACTCGCTTGTGAAGAGAAATTCCATGAAAGGCAAGGTAAAATCTTGAGAACCTTGGAGTTGTGGAAGGGTTTTATTGAAAAAGTCTACAAAAAGTCAAAATCAAATATGAGACTAAAGATTGACCTTCAAATTTGAAGAGCTTGAGAGCTTGATATTGCAACATGCCTCCTATTTGGCAGAACACCTTTGAATCGCTCAGATGGAGATATGCACGACTTAAAATGAATTACCTTTGGGTTATTTCTTGAATATGATTTGGACTAGACCTAATGAGATGATAGTGAAAGGAAGGATTCGTCGGATGAGTTGCTCATCCAATCAGTCTTGCATGTCACCACGAGGTGGTATGTGACTTAAAGTTGCCATCAATCATTTTGGGCTAGGCATGACCAGATACCTATTAAGAATGATATTCCAAGTTACAAAACTTGAAATATTGATTCCAAAGTCTATGAGGTCCAGAGATTCATTGATTGGGTTCGAGAGTTGGTTACGCGCGAGAAAGGATTAACACCCATGCAATGCCTAAAATTAGTACTTGCTAGCCATATCTTAGATCGGTTCTGGTTTCCTAGGTTTTGACTTGTCATTATTTTAATATAATTTTCTTTTCATGCTTGAATTTTATATAAAAATTGTAAACCCAGGTTTTAAGAAAAAATTTAAATCACGTATATGCCCCACAGATATGGGTAACATAGGGATTTTTTTTGCTGAAAATGATCTCGAAATTTAATTTTACAAATTGAATATTTTGTATCTAGCACAAGAGGGATAGCAACACTAAATATTGCCTTATAGTTTTCAAAAACTATTTGGAAATATTAATGCACAATGGACACCACAAAGGGAAACGTGTTAGTAAGATAAAAAAGAATACAATAATATTGCATAAAAATAAACACACAAGAACATAAAAATGAGGGACGGTCAGAATGTATCTCATAATTGTCTTTGATTATTGAGGACTAACCAGAATAACAGTTATGAGACTCGTTTGGACTCGATGTTTGCCAGAGGTGTGAAAAAAAAAGTCTTAATTAAAAGGCCCACAGCAGTTTGGGAGAGAGAAAATTCATATTTTTGCTTGAAAAGAGGGGTTGGAATATCCCTTTGGAAGGTGGGTTTAGAGTATCTCCGAAAATGAGAAACTTAGTGATTAAGTTTGGAAAAATAGGGTTGAAGTATCCCCAAAGGTAAAAAATTTAGTGATTTTTTAAAATAGATATTCTTTAATGAAAATAGGTATTTTAAAAGTAAAACCAGTAATTCAAATAAAAGATAAAATTAATTTTTTTGGCCTTGATCTCAAACTCTTGGGACCCGTTTCATGACACTCGACTCCATGGGGAATTAATTGGATGCATTTTAAGGCATTCAAATAGTTTGAAAAAAATGATTCATGAAATTAGTTTACTTTTTTTAAGTCTAAAAATAGAGGACAACATCGCACTATTATCCTTCTCAAATTTCTTTTGGGTTCATCCAAAGGCTTTAGGGGGCAAATGAGGTACCGTTAGAAAGGTATCTAGACAAGAATTAACATTAAAATACTCTAAAAATCTCAAAAAAATCATTTTCTAGGTGGAATTAATTTTTGAAATTAAGTTTGTTTTAGCACTAGCAACGTGTGCAGGGGAAAATGTGTTACAAAATTTCAAAAATCACCTTAGACTCATTTGGAATCTTTGCAAATGATACATTTCTAGAAAGAAAATTTCATAAAAGTTTTAGGAAAATATTTTAAACATTCATAAAAATCATCTAGTGGGCATCAATGGCCCAAAAAAAATGTAAATAGCTGATTCTAGGGGTTCCAAACTACAAATGTTTGAAAAAACATAAATCCGTCATTCAAAATGATCCGAAGGTAAATAAGACACTGTTGAAAAGGTAGTTTGATTCCCTTCAAGGAAAAAATTAGGAAATTCTAGAAAAAATGTTTTAGGGCTTGAAATTGATTTTTCAAATCATGATTACAGTGCTGTCAAAGCAAAATAGGGGAGCTTTTTTGGTTTTTGGGTTTTCTAGGCTAGGGTTGGGTTATGGACATCCGAATGTCTGTAACAAAGAGGGTCAATGACAGTAGCTTTACAAGCTCATTTGCATAATCTTGGAGTAATGTGGGATGATCAAACAGCTCATTAACCAAAGTCACCAATAAGTGTATTATACTTCAAAATCAAGGCATAAACACTTTAAAACAAGTAAAAAGGCTATTTTATTTAGAAAACTAGAATATTTAACCTTATTTAACCATGAATCCAGACATGAGATGCTTGATTTTTTGCCAAGATTGGAAGACTAATTAATAAAAACATTAAATCTATGTTAATCTCCATTTATTAGAGGTAACATGTACTTAAGAGTTATAAAAAACCAGATTTTGCAGCACAAACAAGACATCAAGAAACCATCTTTAGTCATGTAAGACACTCAAACATGGCACTAAATGATAAGAACATGATAAAACATCAACAAACTACTATTTTTATCAAATAAATGTCAAAAATGCAAAAAACATATGAGTGATGCATAAACATACTAGAATGAGTTGATGAAGACATAAAACATAATATGATCATAAATGAAAGAATTTTCATGACATGTATATGTGATGGAAGTTTCATGATAGCATGAAGGCAAGATTTTTAGTTTAAAAAAAAAGCATGAACATGCTAAAATATATATGGAGGCATGAAATATGATATAAGCAAAAAGAAAGATGTTTTCACGATATGGAAAAAGTCATAAGCAACATAAAGATATGATTTTAAGATTGAAAACATGAAAAAATCATAACCTCATGACCAATACATCAAAAGGAATAAGTAGAGCCTACAAATGGTCATTGTTGTCATCGAAGGGGTCATTAAAATAATGAAACACATGAAATTGGCAACAAAATAAGAAAATAAATGAAGAAAATATACCAATAAGAACTCTAGCAACTTTTCTTTCCAAAAGGTGAGCTTTTTCAAGCTAAAGATGTTTCCTTTAAAGCTTTTTCTACTTGCTATGAGTTAATAAGAAAAACTAGCAACAATGGCTTGACAAGGTGTGATGGAGTTATTTTTCTTGAATAGTGTAGAGGGATATAAAATGAAAGTGTTTAAGGTTTTTTGGAGCTATTGTGTGTAGAGAGAATGTGAAAAACTTGCTGAGAATGTAAAAGATGAGTGTGTGTGAGTGTTCAGCCAAAATTGGTCTTACATGACCTTGTGAATAGTTGAGCAATAAGAAAGATCAATATTGACCTTTCACAAATTGCATTAAGTCATCAAAATGTCACTTGTCATAGCTGTTTCGGGCTAATAAATTTGTTAAAACTCAATCATAAGTTTAATGTTGAATCTTAGAATGAATTTTGATGATTTTTTGTGCTAAAAACATATTCAAATCATATTTGGATCAATGGTATAAAGGCTGAGAAATGCCTAAAACTAGAAAATTAGCCTATGCGTATTGATACATTGAACATTGTATCAAGGCCCAAAGAAATTTTCCTTGCCCGTAATGCAAAGAAATCTATATTGATACACAGAGTAATTTAATAGATTGGCTTGCCGAACACAAATGGTGGATCAAGGCCACTTTATACGGTTGAGCAATAGGAATGATCAATATTAACCTTTCACAAATTGCATTGAGTCATCAAAATGTCCCTTGTCATGGCTATTTGGGCCTTAAAAATTTGTTAAAACCCAGTCATAAATCAAATGTTAAGGCTTGGAATGAATTTTGA
>JBBYHL010147980.1:0-31082 GCA_038381835.1 Adansonia madagascariensis | reverse complement strand
TAAACAAGATATAGAACCCATACAAAGACATGCAACAACTTATAATAAATTCAGTTTCTTTGAATGAAATAACTCTAACCATAGGTTTCCTAATCTTTCTTTATCAAAGATTTTTTTTCTTAATTAATATTGTAGATACTTAATTTTTGTCCAAGTCCCCTAATTTTTGGGTTTTACAAATTGGCTCATATTTTCTTAGTTCTGATCTTTTTGGATGAGATATTGATGATTGAAAGGTTTGACCTAAGTTTTGGGATGATTTTAGGAGTTAATTTGATAAGAAAAAGCACTTGGACTTAATCAACCAATTTGGGTGGAAAATGTTGAATTTGGAAAATTGAGGCATAGGTTTCAAAAATCCGAATAAGATAAAGTTAACTAGTTTGTGTCTCTTGAATGAAATAGGGTAATTATTGAAGACATTTAGCATGAGAAGAGGCTTTGTTTTATAGTTAAATCAAAAAGTCAATGGAAAGTCAAAAGTTAACAATAAACAAAGTTAAAAGTCAAAAGTCAAAAGTCAACCATATAACGAAATGTTTGACTTTCAAACTGGTAGAGGTTTAGAATTTAGATTTTGAAATTGATTGCATCAATATGAAATTGAGCATAAAATTTAGGTTGCGAAAATGCAATCAAGATTGCACTACTAGGGAGAGGCTTACTCTTGATAGAATTTTTTGTAAAAAAATGTTTTTGATACATAGGAAAAGACTTTTAGTAGTTGAATTTTTGTCAGAAAAAATCCATTTTTGAAAATAAAGTCGCTTATAATATTTCCAATAGTAATATATTTTTGTTAAAAAAGATTATACTGACAAAATTTTTATTAGAAACATATTATTTTCGATGAAAAAAATTCAGTCCCTAAAATTTTTTAACTAACAAAAATCGCTATCGAAAGTAAGTTTCAGCGATGGAATTTTTTCATCACACATATTTATTTGCGATGAATATGTCATCACTGAAACTTATTTTTGACAATTTTTTATTATAAAAATTCGTCTGAAATTGTTACTAACAAAAGAATTTTTGGTCACCAAGAATGCTTTTTTAAATTTTTTTTAATATTTTTAAAATTTATTGTATTATTTTTATTTAGTATTTAAATGTTTTTAAGTTGAATAAGTAATTTGAAAATAAAAATAAATTGTATTTATCATAATAAATAAAATGTAAACATATAATAAATAAAATACAATTAAATAAAATGTAAATATAGAATAAATAAATAAAATTGTATGTCCAGAGTCATTAAAAAAACAAAAAAAAAAATCACTATAGATGCAGAGGAGCGAGGGGTGGAAGGTTGCTGCTGTTAAATCTAGTCATTTGTCCACTGAGGAGTCCCAAAATGTATACTTTTTCTTCTAAAACTACGTGATCATAAAATTTGTATCTTGCAGCTGCTTTTATGTCACTTACATCTACTGCTATAGTTGCAGAATCTGTCGCTCCTAATTCTCTTGCTATTTTGATATGCTGAATAGAACCTGCTACATTTGACTAACAACATTAGTCATATTGTCTATCTTTTCATGTCAATGGATCCATCACAGGCGACTGTTTGTGTCGTCAGTGATGCTTGAGAGGTAGTGGTAAGAGTTGTTGGGCTGTAACTCGCAGCATCTGGCATTAGTGATCCATTGGTAGAGGAAAAAATATTCGAGTGGTCTTTACACTTCCAATGGCTTGAGACTAGCCTTGAGGTCAAAATCAAAATATGTTGACAAATTGTCCTTAAATTATGCTTGCAAATTTACAGCATAGTTTTCCTACAAAAGCGATGAAAAGCGTGAATTAATATGTCACGCAAAACAATAGCAATTATAAATCTATAATCAATTAACCAGTTTTATCACTTACACTGATAGCATGGGACTTTCAGTTGACATAATCTCCAATACCTTAGGCACTTCGATGAGTCAACATGAAGACTTCCAAAAATATCGATTTACACTGCAGCTGTTGTGACTAAAAGGAAAAAATTGATATTTTAAATATTATAGATAATAAAACCTTTATAGATTATAGTTTAATTACTTACCACCCTCTATTGAGTCAGTAGAACAGGAGTTGATCCATCAACATTTAACTTACTTATGTATTCTACAGCATGATAAGTTATGTGATGATGAGTTAACCACTAGAAGAAAGAGAGAAAATGATACCATAGCTTAAAAATAAAACATGACAATATATACATAAATGTGAAAAATCAAACAAACAAATATTATATTTTAAGCAGCTTACCATTAATCCTGGTTCAAACTACCTTAAATCTGTAAAAAGAAATCCTAAAAATTATATCTAACTAATAGGTTAATCAACCTAATCAACAAAACATATACGTAAGCATTAACAAAAATTGAATCAATTTAAAAATAATTATAAAACTAAAATACAAGATAAATAGAAGAATATTGCGACAAACTCAAAAGCTATAAAAATCATAACAAAACACAAACAAAAATCCTAAATCATAACAAAACCTATTAAAACATAAACAAATTAATAACAAAACCCTAAATCATAAAAATCCTAACAAAAACTACCTTAAAATTTTAAAAAATTATCTTTAAATCACATAAATATTAAAAAAAACAAAAGTAAACTAAATGTTTGAATTGCAGAAAGGAATGTCAGTGACTAACATTTGTAAGGGATTTTTTTGACAAGATTTTGCTTTTTATGATAGAATTTTCATTGCAAAAAAGTTCAGTAGGATGGTTCATCTCCCAGTGGACATTTTATTATAAATATTTTTTTGAGAGCATCCACACATCGGTGTCTATTGGCATGCATATTGTAAATTCCTTTATAAGATTCTTCCAGAATTCTATTAGCTTTGAGAGCATCCACACATCAGAGTAATACTTGATCCCAACTTTTCTTGTACAAAACCTACCATTCAGAATAAAACTTGTAGCCATTCTTCAGCTGGTTTTCTTGTCAATTTTAGTTGCATGGTTGGGATACTATTGGTCCTTAACTTATTGGAGGATATCATGATATAATGGTAGTTTATCTTTCTCCTCCTCTATGTTATGGCAATGTGCCGGAGCTCTATGGGTGCTTATCTAAATATGCCTGACTTCTAGCTCTTGGTTTATTTTAAACATTAAGGCCGAGGTTGCAAGGGCATCGACCATTTAATTTTCTTTTTAAGGAAAATGTTGGAAGCTAATTTCATAGAATTCTTATCTTAGCTCAAAGATTAGCTTCTTGTATTGGACTAGCTTATCAACCTGAGTCTTCCATTCTTTTTAAAGCTGAAGATTACCAGGGCTGAATCGTTGAATCTTGCAGAGTTTTGATGCCTTTTTTGATGGCAGCTTGAAGTCTTATCACATAGGCCTCGTGTTTTGCTATGTTATTGGTACAGTCAAAGTTCAGTCTTGTAGTAAAAAGATAATAATTTCATCTGATAAGATCAAAATAGCTCCAATTCCATGCCCCAATGTATCCAAAGCTCCATTGAAGCATATTTTCCAAGACTGTCTATAGTCGAAAGCATCTTCTATCATGGATATGCATATTAGGTCTTCATCTGGGAATTTGATCCAACAACTTATAGTCATCCTTTGGTTGGCTTGCCAATAAGTTAGCTATCAACAATCTTTGATGGCTTTCTTGGTCATTTATGTAATATCATACTTAGAAAGTAAGATTTGCCACTTGGCTAATCTTCCTAACAAGGCAGGGGCCTTGCATAAGTATTTGATGGGATCAAGTTTGGTGATTAGCCATGTGATGGGATATAGCATGTATTACCTTAACCTTTGAACTATCCAAGATAGAGCACAGCATAGTTTTTTAACTACTAAGTAATTATTTTCACATTCCATGAACTCTTTGCTTAGATAATAGATAGCTTGTTCATTCTTACTTGATTCATCATGTTAACCCAATACAAAGCCCATAAACTTGTTAAATACTGATTAGATACAAGATTAAAGGTTGACTAAGAACTGATGGCACAAGTATCAACGGGTTCGATAGGTAATGTTTGCCGTTATCAAAGGCTTTTTGACATTTTACATTCTATTCTTCGAGATTTTGCTTTTGAAGCAATCATAAAATTAGATGTATTTGTCTGGCAATGTAGTTTAGCCTTCCTAGAAAACTCCTCACTTTTTCTTAGGTATGAGGTAGTGGCAGACTTTAAATGGCCTTAACTTTGTTAGGGTCGACCTCTATCCTTTTTTTTGCTCACAGTAAAGCCTAACAGCTTGCCAAAAGCGATGCCAAAAGTAAATTTAGCAGGATTCCGTTTGCATTGATATTTACGCAATCATTAAAGAATTTCTAAACATTGGCAACATTTTTACTCTTCTTCGATGACTTGGTGATCAAGTCATGCAAAAAGACATTTGGGTTCCTTGTGCATAAAGTCATGGAATAGTGTCACCATTATTTTTTGATAGGTTATTTTGGTGTTTTTGAGTTCGACAAGCATAACTTTGTAGCAAAAAGTACCCTATATGGTCAAGATGGTTTTCTTCTTGTCTTTGGGTGCCATTTTAATCTGATTGTCGCCTTGAAATCCATCCATGAAGGAAAACAGTGAATTTTTTAGGGTGTTATCTATTGGAGTGTTAATATGAGGTAGAAATAAGTTGTCTTTAGGGTTAGCCTGGTTTAAATCCTTATAGTCTACACACATTTATACCTTGCCATCCTTTTTAGAAACTAAAACCTTATTGGCTACCTATTTGGGGTACTTAGCTACCTTAAGGAATCTTGCCTTAAATTGCTTTTTCACTTTTCTTTGATTTTCAAAAGCATCCAGTTTCATTTTCCTTAGCTTTTGTCATTTGGGCTTACATTCAGGTTTTAAGGAAAATTTGTGAACCACTATGTCAGGGTACAATCCAGGATGTTTTAGTAAAACTACACAAATACATCCTAATAGTCTTAGAGAAAATTAATTAATTTAGTTTAGGAGGAAAGGTTTAAAGAAATTTTAGTCTTGACTTCTTTTCGCTCTTCTTCTATCCCTAGATTTATGTTTTCAATAGGTTCTTTATGGGGTAAGATCTATTTGTCTTCCTATATAATTAGGCTCAATAAATCAGGTAGCACTGGATTTTCTTTAGAATCCCTCTCAGGTTAGACTTCGTTAGTGCTGATTGGTCGCTTAAAATCAATTTTTGGGATCTCGATGAGAATATTCATGTCATTTTCATTCGGATACCTGAAAATATGGAAAGAGAACAATATAGGCAGAAAAATATTTGCAGAAAGTTGTAAGGGTTGACAAGAAAAATGAGAATGAGAATGCATTGTGCTTAGTCATTTTTATTAGTAATACTTAATAAAAATGCTCCTATACAAAAAATCTTACAATATTCTTGGGTAGAAGCATGTAGGTTTAGTTTATAGCATTACTTTGAATCAGATTTAAATAATATCAAAATTTTTGTTTCAGTCCAAACACTCAGAAAGAATCTTGGAGGGCACAAACTAGTCTCACTATCCATTGCTGATGTCTCTGGCTCATTGATTGCATTAACAAAAAAATTTGTGAATGCTTTGTTCATAATGATCATTACATTATTAAAGTTGGTATTTCTTCCCTATTTAAGTTAATGCATCTTTCTAAATGAAAGCTTTCTTATGTCAATTGAAACATCATAGGTTCTTATCCTAAGTTTTGATCCAACAGGTGGACCATCCTCTTCTCGTGGTTTTTTTGAGCTTGCTTTACTATTACGCATTCGACTTAAACCCCAACCTTTTTGTCTACCTGGTTGATAATTTTTAGAGCTTGGTGATTCCTGAAGACATTTTCCAAGACCTTTTGTAGCTTGGATGCCTTTACTGATGATTAACTTAAGACCTATGTAGGTATTCGTCAATAAATAAGGCTCAACCATTGGTGCACCCTCCTTGACATAAATGTCAATAACAAACTCAAACGATTGGAAAAAGGATTCTAAAACATCCTTGTTTGGCTCAATATATGGGGCATCAGTGAGGTGGCAACAACTATATCCCCTTTTGATATTGATAACTTTGTTTTCAATGATAAATTTTAATTGCTAATGCAGCGAAGATAGTGCTACCCTCGCAGAGTGGATCCAAGGCTTTCCAACAGGCAGTTATATGATGGAGCAATATCTATAACATAAAAGAATAACTTCATAAGCGCATGGGCTGATTTGGAGAAGGATAATGATATTTCCCACAACTTCTCTACATGTCCTATCGAACGCTCGCATGACCATGTGACTATGCTTGATATGATATGCATCGATGGAGAGCTTGTTCAAACAAGATACAGGCATTTTATTTAGGGCTAATCTGTTGTGAATAAGAACCTTTGGCAATATGCCGCCTTTGCAAAAGTGTTTTGTAATTTCCTGTCCCTCTATTAGGTATTGCTCACTAATAAGTCCAATTTACTTATGGGAATATTATAAGGCATATACATTTTGTTTCTTTGTGCTTCAAAACTTAATAGTAGTAAGAGTTCAAAAATTTTGTTGGCTGTTTGTTTAATTGGTCAGCAATACTATACTCATTATATTTAGTGAACTTGAAGAACTCTATGGGTTTTTTTTCACTTACAGGCTCCTTGACGATTATCGAGTCTTACTCTTTTGGCTTTGTTTCTAGTGCTTGAGGGATAAAGGTAGTGTTCTTTTGCTAAGTTTTATTTACCAGAGGCATAACATCTACCACTACGAGTTAGGTGGCTCACCTCTAAGAGGTTGACATTAGCAGCTCTGATTGGGCTCTCTGGTAATTATACTTTTGCCTTCATACTTTCAGGGGAGTGCTTCATCCTCTTTATAAGAAAAAAAAAGGATAGGAGCTAGATGACCATTTTTGGCAAAGGCTAAATGAGGGTGGCCTTGACATTAAATTGGTTAGCAAACAAGACCAATGGCCTTCTAACTCTATGGAAAGGATTCTTTCAGTCTTTTTCTGTGGCTTCAATGAAAACATTCATGCCTTCATCCTTTTCCTCATCAAACTCAATTTTTGAGCAGTCTATCATTTGCTGGACCAATCCTAGTAACTTTAAACAATGTTATGATATATGCCCTCGTCTGCAGTGGCAACTAAAGGATTCAACGGTTTTTATATTCTGACATTTGATTCCCATCACTATCTTGGCCTTAACAAAGGTTTGCCATACTGTTTTCATTGGTGTTTTAACTGCTTAAATGCTTTTTTTAACCCAACAGCTCTTCCCATCAATCACCTCGTTAACCTTAGATCTGCATGGTTTGGAAATAGATTGGCTTCAACATTTGGTCCTGGCCTTTGTTTGGCCTTTATTACACCCTATTCTAATTACACTTTCCTTTTGAAAAACATATAGTTCTCAATAGAGTGGCCTTGTGCCCTAGCATGGTACTCACAGTAGGCATTTTTGTTGTACCACTTAGGATATAGAGGCAATCTCAGATTTATGAACATCACGACCACCAAATAGCCTATTAATAAGTGAGAGTAAATCTCCTTGTAGGAATAAAGGAGTAGCTCAAAGTGTTCCCTCTCTCGGGATGCTTGTTGACTGTTAGGAGCTTTAGCATTATTCATATTGTAAGGTTAAGCATTTTAAGTGGTGTTATGGGTAGGATTCAGCACAAAGCTCATCATTGGGTTAAATTTAGCGGAGTAAATTGATTATGGTGATTTTAAGTAAAGGTTAAAACTCATATAGGCCATGCTATCGAATATGGATTTTGAGCAAACTTAATTGGACTTTCACTGATGGCATTTATTTCTTTTTCTTTGCCTTTAGTCATAGACTTTTGGATGGCCTGGACAATTCTCCTCCTTATATCTTGCCATTTTTTATGGCGTTATCAATCATTTCACCCAATATGACAATGTTAGTAAAGTTCTTTGTGGCATTCCTTACTAGCTTATCATAGTAAGGAACTCTAGGATGTTGACAAAAATGACCATCATTTATTTCTCGATTAGGGAAAGGTGAGCCTAAGCAGCTTCTTCTCTCCATCTTTAAGCATATTACCTAAAACTCTTAGTAGCTTTTTTTTCATATTAATAAGAAAAAAGTTGATTCGGGGCATAGTCAAATGCGTTGTATTGGTCAAAGAAGGCATGAGCCAAATCTGTCCACATATGAATTTTGACCTGGTCGAGTTCTATATACTAATGAGTAGCTGCCTCAGTTATGCTATCTTGGAAGTAATATATTAACAGCTTCTCATTCTCCTCATAGTAGTCTTTTTTTGATAGTAAATGTGAAGGTGGGCTATAGAATCTATTATCCCATTTTACTTTTTGAAATCTAGCATTGAAGACTAAACCTAAAGATTTAGTGTCTATGATCTCAAATTCGTCACTTCTTTCAATGGCCCAAATGCCTTTTTCCAATGATTGATACTTATTTAAATCCTCGTCAATTTCAAAAGACTTCTTTGCTCTCTCTTGCCTTGCCCATTCATTAAGGTCTATGAGTAAATGTCTCACTGGTCAAGAGCCCATGCCCTGATACCTATAAACCAAATGGTGCCTGTGCCAGATTTAGGTAGATAAATGACTGAGCAGTGGGATTAGCATTGTTAGGGGTTGTTCTTCATATGATGCCTCTTCATAAGCATTTAGTGGCTTGAGTGCCAGTATTTAGATTATTCTTGAGATATGTGGCTTTTTACCCTTATCAGCAGTACTTGTTTGCCCTGTGTCTTTCAGAGAAGTGGACAATAGCTTAGTTAACTTTGCTCTTTGAACTTGCAATTCCTTATTCTTCTGAAGCATTTATTCCTAAGAATTCCTATTCTTGAGTTTCAGTTATTCAATGCAGGCTTGATGGTCATTTTTCATGACTCTTTAGTGATTACGAGTGTTACATCGATGGTGGATAATAGATTTCATGTTTCGAAGCACTTTACACTTTAGATTTATGCCGGATTAGACTTTTGTAGCATGTCATGACTATGTTTGATGAAATAATGATAAGTATCCAATGATGATAGTAAATGATTATTGACATGAATAAATGAATAGAGTTGTAAAAAATTAATTCAGTTATGCAAATGCAAGAAGATCAATTGGATTGCAAGATGGCTTCATCAATAGCGTCTTTCATAAAGTAATGAAATAGTTTCATTACACATGATTACATCCAAAAGTGTCTGACACATTTACATTATATAATCATGTGTTCCTAGAAATACAATAGCTCCTATTCATTATCTCTAATGGGCATGATACATCGTCTTAAGGAGCTAGCTACCTCAATCATGTTATCCACCTCTACTTGGGCTATCTAAATCTGTTTGGTAAGACAACGATTGTGGTCTTGATAACTCTGGCGCACCTGATTAACCATATATTATCATTTTTATTCTTTTTGCTCTGAGGCTCTCATTAGCTCCTCAATATGGTCTAGACAAGTTTGTAGGGACTATTCTAGGTCTTGAATTATGAGTGATGGAACTTTATTCTCAACACTGCCAGCCTTTAAATCTAGTACTCAAGCTTTAAGATGTCCATTCTTTCTTTGGTAGGTCGATGTGAGGGTTTAGGCCCTAATGAATTTCTCTCTGTTGACCTTGGCCTCTTCTTTCCATTGATTCAACTCCTTATTAAGGGCAGCAATCTTTGCCTTCCGCTCAACTGGTAACATACTGATGCCCAGTACTTGTTTCCCCTTTAGAGCACCATGTAGTCCTTCAAACTTTTAAGATCCTTCTTAACGTCTTTGGTAACCTAACTCATCTCTCTATCGTAGAGGTAGATGTCCATTTTCAGCTGACTCTTTTATTTCCTAAAAAATGTGATCTTCATAGTAAAGGCTGCCCTTACTTAATTCAAAATCTCACTTAAGCAGTTTAATCTCAAAAGGAGACTCATCAAGTAGGATTTGGGTCATCCCAGCATCAGATAGTGGTAAGTTGTTATTGATATAGTGGATCCTCCACTCATCGTATCTCAAAGTCATGTCACTTTCTGTCTAATACATCTTTACGCAATGGACTTGCTCCAAGCCTAGAAGGCTGATTAGACTTTTGACATGTATTTGGTTTTACCATAGTCGAAGTCTCAGTGCTCGAGGTCTTGAACAAAATGGATGAATTATTGACACTGTAACTATCAAAGAACTATGAGAGATGCATAGCTTATCTTTCCCCATAATTTCATGAGTGGCATGCAACTATGACCTTTACATCTGTATATGATTGATTGAGGAAGAATCCAAGAGGTCTTCCATGAAACATCTTCTCCTTTGAAATGCCAAAACTTCTTGGCCCACTATTCCTTGAACTTATCTTAAGGTCATTCCTTCTTAAGGACCTTAATTAGAGGGCTGAAGTTATGTAAGAAATTATGCAACATTCTCTTCTCTTCGATGCAAAAGTGACTAATAAGCCAAATTTGAAGAAGTGGGGCACATATGATGAATCAATCCATCCTTATTTTCTTTCAAAAACAGAGGGCTTAAATGGTCTTAGCAATAATGGCGTGGGTGGGGTTGATATTTTAGCATAATTAGGAGAAAAAACGTGTGACTGCCACCTCCATATAGCCTAAGGTTTTTGGGAATATAACTAGTCCATATATTGCTAAAGCATAGATATCTTGAATTTTCCTTGCATAGGTGACACTTGCCATTACTTCCCTTAGACTAGCCCAAGAAATGCATTCATTATTCCCTTTTGCCTTGACATGGCTATCAATCCATGACTCTATGGCTCCAAAGATCTTCGCTAGTCTCTTCTTGAAAAGTGGTGGCTACAACATTTTGTCGTATATCCTATCAAACTTAGCCCTTTCAACGTTGAGCAATGTAGTGTATTCATCCATGATAGGGACCAAATCTTCATAATTAAAGATAAAGCATCAGTATGCTGGATTTCAGAACTATGATGCTGCTGGTAATAGGCTAGAATCCAACTACACTTAGATCTAGAGGGCTATGTCTCCATATCTCTTCACAAATGACTTCCTCTTGGCATTACTCTGACTAGCCTAAATATGCTTCAAATCTCACTAGTCATTCTAATGGTACCCAATCTTGACTCTTTCATGTGGCGTTGAGGCATAATTAGACTTAAAGACATCTCCATTTTAATCTTATCAACCATCTGACCATGCTCTAACTTCTTCAAAAGACTTGAGAATGGAAATGGACTACCCCTTAGTGAACACTGAACCTTTAGACAATTATCCCATGATGATAATGACGAAATGATGCATGTGATAACTAAAAAATAAAAAAGAAATAGGTTAGTGACCATACAAAATAATACAGACAAGAATAAGGAATAAAGGACTGGAAATGAAAATAAATCACAAAAATTGCCTTGACAATATACATTGCGATGCTTAAGGGTGGACATGACAGTTGCAACTATAATGACAATCTAGGTGTACACGGACAGCATAATGATGTGTCTGGGTTAAAAATCACAATTGTTTAGGTGATATGGTACCTCGTGGCAATGAAACTAATCGGCTAGGTGGTCATATTTGTTTATCACCATCTATGGCAAGTATGTGTTAAACCATCTTTCAGAAAACAAACAGCTTATTCGAGTTGAATATGACTTTCTTTAGGGCAATATGAGGCTTTGTAGGTGGTAGCATTCACTTGTCACCACTTACTTATTGATAAAGGTTGGCCATTGATCAGATAGCATAACGACATGCCTTGGAAAAAAAAAGAGATATGAGATGTCTCTTATGACATAACATGGCAAACATAGTCAATAATGCTTGCTTATCATCTCTTATGTAACTACGGTACAGAGGAGCAAAGGTAAGAAATGTTTCCTTAAGTGTTCTTATTCTTTAGGTTATTCTAGTAGCATTCTGGTATGGTTTGACATGGTTAGGCTCATATGGTTCACTATATGAGGTTGCAACATCTAAATCAATATTCGAATCAATCCTTCTTTTGGTAAAGACTACCAAGGCACCCCAATCCTAGCTTATTTAGGCTTGGAGGAATGGGTTTAAGACGATGTGTGTATTTTCCTATGCAAATGTGGAAGGTTACTCACAAGAGATATAGATAATTTACACTCCAAAAATTTTTGCTATACCTATAGGGAAGGTTATTCACGAAGAAGGATAGCTCAATTCCTCATAATATTTGAGACCCTAACCCTACCATAGAGTTTGGTGAGAATCTAATGCAAATGCATGTGTATGGTGTGTGTTAAAAAACACTCATATCTTTTATTTGCCCTTTGTTACCATACTTATCAGATTAATATTTATTTGGGAACAAGACAGTCTTAATGATCAAAAGACAAAAATAATGATAGATAAAAGATTAGTAGATAAAGATGAAAAAGGAGTATAGTTAAATAATAATCAAAATCGAAGAAACCGCAAACCAAGTGAGGCATAGCTAGTCATAAGCCTAGCTCTCTAAATTGTCCCAATAAAGTCGCCAATTTGTCGTGATGTGCCATCGCCCAAATTGCTTGAATGACATGTGCAACTTAAAAGGGTGTGCCTTTGGGACATCCCTTGATTGGGATTTGGATTAGGCATAATAAGGTGATAGTAAGAGGAAGATCATCCAATGAGCCTTGGATGGCCACCATGAAGTGGCCAAAGACTTGGAGTCACCACTGATCATTTGGAATAGTGTGATCGAATACCAATTGAAATTGATATTTCGAGTCACAAAACTTGAAAAATTGATTTCAATGTCTATACAATCTAAAGATTCATCGGTTGGGTTCAGGAGTTTGTTATGATTGGGGAAGTGCTAACATCCTCTTAATGCCCAAAATCGGTACCTACTAGCTATGTCTTAACTTGGTTTGGTTTCTATTGTTATGACTTGTCATTATTTTGATATAATCACCTTTTAATGCATGAATTTTGTATAAATAAGTAAACTTGGGTTTTGAAGAAGATTTGAATCTCATATGCACCACAGAGAACTAGGGAACATTAAGATTTTTTTATTAAAAATGATCTTCAGATTTAATTTTAAAAATTAGATATTCTGTCTAAGGCACTAAGGAGATATTTACTGCCTTGTAATTTTCAAAACACTTTGGAAATATGAATGCAAAATGGACAGTAAAAAGAGAAACATATTAGTAAGATGAAAAAGAATATAATAAATATTGCATAAAAATAAACACATAGAAAGTACAAAAAAGAAAGGATGGTTAGAATATATCTTGTAATTGTGTTTGATTATTAAGGAATAACCAGAATGACAATTTTGAGATGCGCTTGGAGTCAGTGGTCACTTAAGGTGTGGAAAATGAAATTTTGATTAAAAGGCCTGAGATATTTAGGATATAGAAATTTAAATTTTAAGTAAAGTTTGAAACGCGAAGTTGGATTATCCCTTCAAAAAATGGGGTTGGAATATCCCCATAGGTGAAAACCTTAGTAATTTTTGGAAAATGGAGTGTTTGTGAAGATATAGATTTAACTTAAAATCAATAATTTGAAATAAAGTACAATATTTAAAAATTTTGGCCTTGATCAAGCCTAATAAGACTCGTGTTATGGCTTATGACTCTATAGGAAGAGTTGCTCAAGTTTGCTTTAAGGCATTCGAATGCCTAACAAAGGTGGTTCTGGACAAGTTTGACTAAGTTTCTTGAGACCGAAAACAACAAGTGATAGCATCATGTTGTCTATCTTCCTGAATTTATTTCAAGTTCATTTGAAGTCTTCAAAAGGTAAATAAGGTACCGTTGAAAAGGTAACAACAAGGATTAACATAAAAAATTCCAAAATCCAAAAATTTGCTTTCTAGTTGGAATTAATTTTTGAACTTGATCCTGGTTTAGCACTGCAGCATATGTAGGGGAAAGGGTGCAACGGACTTTGAAAAATCATATCTAACTCATTCAAAATGTTAAAATCACCAATGATATCTTTCTAGAAAGGGAATTTTTTAAACTTTTTAGGAAAAAGCTTTTAAAAAATCTAGAAAAATCAGCTGGTGGGCCAAAATGGCTCAAACAAAATTTGAATCAATAATTATAGAGGTTTCAGATAGCAAAAATTTAAAAAATCATAACTCTTTCATCTGGGCACATTCAAAGGTAAATAAGGTTTGGTTAGAAAGGTAACTTGATTACCTTTAGAGAAAAATATTTTAAAATTGAGAAAAATTATTTAAGGTTCAAAAATGATTTATCAAGTCATAACTACAGCATTGTCATAGCAAAACAAATGAGTTTTTTGGTTTTTTAGGTTTCGTAGAACTAGGCTCAGATTATGGACATTCAGATGTCTGTGAAAAGAGGGTTAGTGACAATGGCTTCACAAGCTCATTCACATAATCTCGAAGTAGTTTGGGATGACAGAATAACCCATTAACCAAGTCACTCATAAAAGGTATTTGACCTAAAAATCAAGGCACAAACACTTTAGGACAAGTAAAAAGGATATTTTATTTGAAAATTAGAATATTTAACCTCATTTAACCATGAATCCAAACACGATTAGAGCATGATAAGTGAAAACAATAAATCCATGTTATTCTCTATTTATTGAAGGTAACATAGATTTAACTTAGGGGTTGTTCA
Organism: Adansonia madagascariensis; assembly: GCA_038381835.1. Taxonomy (NCBI): domain Eukaryota; kingdom Viridiplantae; phylum Streptophyta; class Magnoliopsida; order Malvales; family Malvaceae; genus Adansonia; species Adansonia madagascariensis. The sequence continues at coordinate 16,581 of JBBYHL010147980.1, read as the reverse complement.
AAAAAAATAGATTTTTGCAAGTAATTATAATGGCATTTTAACAAAAATGTGATAAACTAAACTTGGTAAAAACATCAAAAATGAATAGCATTCAAAACAACACCATAAATCAATATGTAATTGATCCAAACATGCTAAAAATGCAACATAATGCATGGTTATATTCAAAACATGCTAGGATGAGCATTTAAACATAAAATAAGCATGTGAAAATGAATGAAATATTGTAAAAATGCATAAACAGGGGTTGTTTTGCTAGCAAAATGAAACATGGCATTTATGGTCATCCAAGCAACACTAAGGCATCAAGAAAATCACCAAAATCTTTAGACTACCATAACCAAGGCCACAATAATGCATGAAAGTCCTAACAAGGTCATCGATGGCTCATTAAGATGATGTAAATGATAAAATATAGAAAAATAAACAAAGAAATGATGGACAATATGCCAAAAAAGCTTTAAACCTTAGCCTTACCTTTGAGCAAAAAATAAACCCAGCTTAGAGCTTATTTTACTCTCTCTTTTTGCTAGTGATTAGCAAGAATGGAATGAAGGGAAGAAGCTTTTTGGTTGTGGTATCAATAAAGAGGAGTTTGGAGGGTAAGATAAAGGAAATAAGAGGTTTTAAGAGGGTTTTAGGAGGAGTGAAAGGGAAGCTATAGGAATAGTGAAGGAGAAAGTATTTGGAAGCTGAAGTAATGGTGCCATCCATCTTTTGGCTGAGGATGAAAAGCATATTATATAAGACTACACTATATACACCAGAATAACATAACGAAAAGGGCATTTAGCATGTACCATTTGATGAGTCTGATACTAGGATGTGAGCTTACAAATTTGATTAGTTTTGATTGGTTAATCTTCATTCTTACAGATAAAGACAGCCATGCATGAGTTAATCAAATAAGTTATGTCACCTTTGCCCTTCATTAAATCAAATTTTGACACCAAATGTCCTTATGCCAAGCTTAATAGACTTTTCCAAAATGTTTTAATCTAATGTTTAAAACCCAAAAATGAAATCCACATGATTTGTATGAAATTATGTAGGATATTTGGATGATTTTTGTAGCCAAAGTTGTAAGCAAATTTAAGTTTTGATGCAAGAGAACAAGGGGTGGAAAATGTCTCGAATTATGCCAAAATAGCCTTGAGTATCGATACTATATGTTTTATGTTGATACATCTGTGCAAAAAACCCAAAATGTATCAATACATTGAACACTGTATTGATACAAAGCATGTTGTATCGATATCATTATTCTTATATCGTTACTTGTTGGCAAAAAATCGTAATTTTAGCTATGCATAAAACTTGTATTTATACCATGACTCTTGAATTGATACATCACCTTAAGTGTAGATACCATACCCTCTTGTATTGATACGAACAGCAAATTTTTGAAAATTTAATGACAAGGGGCTCCTATTACGGAAGGGCTGGGAACTGATACTTGCATGTAAAAATTTACATTTTTCATACCTTTAACTCGCTGAACATTTACCTTATTTGGAAATGATAGGGAACTGATTTGTGCTCCTTCAAATGACTCTAATGGTGTTTAAGAGGATAACCTCGATGCCTTGGATGTTGGCCTAAAGAGAATGAGGTGTTTACAATTTCTAATGGAATTTTTTGTTGAAAATGTTTTGGGTGGGGATTTTCCCCAAGAATACATTTATCTAAAAAATTTTTACAACTAAATTAAAAAATAAATTTATAAATATTAGTTTAATATAAAAATACTTTTTTAATGAAAATTTTCATCGAAAATACTAGATTTCCATTGGAAATAATTTTGGCATATGCTTGGCATGTAGGAATAATGATGCACCAAAATTATTTCTAACGAAATTCTAGTATTTTTGACAAAAATTTCTTAAAAAATAATTATGAAATTTTTTAATGAAAATTTCATTGAAAATACCAGAATTTTGTTGAAATAATTGAATATTTTCAATGGATAAATTTGTTGGAAATAAGCCTTTCTCTAATAGTGTCAGGTCATGAAGAGACCTTAAATATTAAATTTTCGAGACCTTAATCCAAGAGGTCCAAGATAGAAATTTTCAAAATTTTCAAGAAAAAGTCATTAGGGATCATTTTTACTAGAAGAAGGAGCATCAACTGCATTTTTACAAGATCACATCATGGTCAATTAGATGGAAATAAACAAATGTACAAGATTAGCTCATAAATAGTCACATGGCTAAATTAGATAAAGCATATGGGGGATTTTGTTTGCAAATTCATTTGAAAATAAAGGCAAGCAAGTTTATTCACAAAAGGTTGTTAATGATGGCTAATTAGTTGATAACTAGTTTTAAAATCACCTAATGATGATTAGCTTATAAATGACCATCCATTTCTCTATAAATAGCAAGGGGTAGCTATCACATCATTAACAATTACATACTACACATTACACTTAAATAAATTTTAAGATTTTCTCTCAACTTTCTCATATTTTCTCAAATACGTTTGTCATAATGTGCCAAACATGAATTCAACACGTTAGACTTAGATGGATAAAGTCTTTTCTCGTATTACAACAATGTCATCGGATGAATCATACATCTAACTTAACCCTAAACAGCCATTACCAAATGGCCAACTAACTTAGGGTTACCACTAATATATTTTTATTAGATGAGATTAGTCAACTATCAGAGTTCATCTTTTGAGTGTTAAAAACCTCAAAAAAAAACTTTGAAGTTCACTTAAAAACCAATGATTCATGTGAAAAGGATTCAGGAGTTGATTATGTGTGGAATAATAAATGTCTTCTCCACGATGCCCATAAATGTATGCCTATTAATTGTGTGTCACTCTAAGTCTCAATTATAGTTGATTTTAAATTTTTGATATTTAATTATAACTCCTATATTTTTAAAGTAATTTACAACTAACAATATTTTGGTTTTAAAGTAAATCGAGTTTCCATAAATTTTAAGAATAAAACTATTTTCTGTGCCCTTCTGTAAAACCTGAAGAATATAAAAGTTTTATTTTTTCTGAAAAAATAAAAAATTTCGACATACTTATTTGAAAGGGTATTCCTTTGTTTAAAATAATTGATGAGATAACCTCTATATACTGACCTAATCTATGGACTATTTTAACTTAAGGATGTTGCCTCTATTTTTAAAAAAATATAGTATAAATGATGGATTTACATGCTTGATGTTTTTAACATGAAATAGTGAAAATGCCTCTAAAGAACGTGCATCTACATGAAAATTCCCATATGACCTTAGAGACTCGATTTAGGTTGGTTTTGATTGAAAGTAAAATGCTAACCCTAGAAAGCTTGATTTTGGTTGGTTTTGACAAAAAGTACAAAACTAACCCTGAAAAACTAGATTTTGGTTAGTTTTGATGATATGTACAAAACTAACCCTAAAAGATTATGAAATGTATGAAATTGCTAAATGGTCCTAGATTATGAAAAATAACCTAAATGATCCCAAAATGCATAGAAATAGCTAAACAATCTCTAGATTATGAAAAATAACATAAATGAACCTAAAATGCATGGGAATTGCTAAATGATCCATAATATGCATGAAAACATGGTGGCAAAATTACAAAATGGCCCTCTATATTTCGGCCACTCTTACATGCACACACAAGCATTTTTCTCTTTTTTATTTTTCAACCAAAATGTCAAGATAGCATTATGCATTATTTTTATGCATAAAACATTTATCAATATGAACATACAAGAATTTATTACTATGCATGGTGATGTTGTCATAATCATAATATTTTCATTAAAAAAATGAATAGACATGTAAATCATGATCGTGACGTATGAAAATGCCATAAAATACAAGCATTATACATAATATGAGATATAGATAACATGAAAAGTCAAACCAATGTTCAAATAAGAGAGATTACTTTAAAAAAACCATTAAAGCTAAGTAATCTTAGCATAAAATATTTAGAAAACAAGTTTTCTTGATGGAAAGTTGATGACTTTTAACAAAAGAAAACAAAATATAGTATTTAAATATTATAGCTTAAGATTTAGCCATAACTTGGTTATTACACCTTGGCATAAATCATCACCAAAGTAATGCTTAGAATCCTTAAGCTCACATAGAAAGGATAATTTAAGCAAAATAAAGGTAGAGATAAAAAGAAAAATAACCTTAGTTTTGGTCTTCGAGAAATCCTACTCTCTTATTTTTTTATGCTTTTCCCTTTCTTTCTCTCTTTTTTTTTTAGTTTCTACCTCTACTTACCTAAAAATCGAAACTCCTGCTATGACTATTCAAGGGGGTTTAAAACCCTCTTGTTGATTCCTCGGCATCCTATCTATTTCCATTCCCTCATTGACACTTCATGCTAGTTTACTTATAAGAAAACTATCTAAGCCTTATGTGATCTGATCAAGGGGCTGAAACTTTCTAAATGAAGCATGGATTCAGGTCGTCTTGGTGGATAATCTCAAACATCTACCCCTAAAGACATCCACCCTCTCAAAATAGCTATTTTTTCATCCTATACACTTCATGCTAGCTTACATATAAGAAAGAGCTTTTAACTTTAACTCAAAATAGTAGTCCATTACTTTTCAAGCAAATTAAACTTGAAATTGTCAGAGAATGATCAAACTAAATACCATTTGATTTGTAAATATAGTCGGAGCATTAATCCCGCCTATGTTAAGTTCATCCAAGCTCTAATGGCTTAAGATATATGAGTAATTTTCAATCTTATACTTACCTTTCTTTGGAGTAAAATTATTGGTAAATCATCTTTTACATGATTATAAAGTAGTCTTCGTTATTTGGAGTAATTAAAAAGGTGAAATACCATCAAATTCAAGTTGCATGACTTTTTCATGCCCAAATTTTCATGTAGTATTAATACAGTTCATGATGTATTGATACCTTGGTGGCTAATGTATCATTATGATGGCTTTCTAGAAATAAAATTTATGAAAACTCAATGATGTATTGATATAAAAGCATTATTTTTGGATACATTATGCAAATGTATCAACACCTTATGTAAATGTATTAAACCATTTGGATTCTTAAGCCTTAAATTAACCCAACATGATGATATATCAATATATTAATGAAATGTACTGATACAACCATGCGAATTGCATGAAAATGGCATGTTTTAACCTTCTAAAAGTTTCTATTGTTTAATTTAGTCCTTAGTCATTCCAAACCTTCCAATTAAGTCTCTAAATATCAAATATTGAATAAGGAAGAGAAAGAGAGAGAGAGAGGTGCCTTTTGTCAAAGGTCTCGAATCATTCATAGTTAGTTTGCAAGGGTCCTAGATAGAATTTGGTGTCTACAACCGCCCATTTGGCTATTGCTGAAGATTAGGAATAAGGTAAAAACTAAAAACACGATTTTATAGGTTTTTTTAATAAAAAAATCTAACTAATTTGACTGAGACTAAAAAAGCCTTAAATGATAATCTCTAGGTTCAATCTATTCAAAAGAAAATGAGTTGAACTTTTGACTTGTTCAAAAAAATATAGAATGAACCCTTTAGATTTGTTCGAAAGGATACAAGTCCAACTCTTTCCTATTTAGAAAGACATAGGTTCGAATCATGACTTATTCAAAAAGATACGGGATAAACTTTTTTTGAATCATTCACAAGGATACAAGTTTAATTCTTTGACTTGTTTGGAAGGATACAACTTTGACTCTAAACATCTTTAGAAACATACAGGTTTAGCTTTTTAATTTTTTAAAAAGAATACAAGTTTGTCTTCCAACTTATTCAGAAAGATACAAATTTGACTTCGTTAGAATGATACAAGTTTAACCTTTTGACTTGTTCAAAAGGACATAAGTTTGACTTTAATGGAGAAAAACATGTAATAGAGCATTCATCATATTTGAAGTGAGTTGCCTATAAACATAAATGTTAAAAGGCACATGTAAAGTTTATATTTTCTATTAATGCAACTACATGAATGTAATAGCTTATGATTTAATATATAGTACATTATCTTTTCAACCTTTTGTGAATTCTCTTTCTTTTATTAAAGGTATCTTAAAAAAGATAACCCTTTCATACAAAATCAGGTTAAAACCATAACTATCTTTTTTTTTCTTTAGGGATTATTCCATTACCTTTTTTGGGAACATACAAAAGTCTTGGAGCACAATTCGAATTCCTTGTAGCATTCAAACTTTCTTTAAGTAATACTAAGAAATCTTTTTATTCTTTTTAATTAATTTTGTATTCATCATTTTATGAAAATGACAAACACTCTGGGCAAAAAATGAAATGATAGTAAAAGGGAAGTATTATTTTAAGGCTATAACAATAACTTTTGCAAGAAATGATAGGGTAACAAATTTGGCACTTGTGTACGTCTTTTATGCATGATGGGCAAGCCTTTTACTTAATTTTTTGGGATCTTTCTGAATGAGACCCTTCCCTTGATATTCACCAAAATCTTTGATTCACACTCAACTTCTTGGCTATATGGCTTATGTCAGTTTTTTGGTGCTCTGCCACTTTTTTAGGTTTTCAACTTAAGATTTTTCCTTTCTTTTTCTTTTTTTTTTCAAATGCTTTTTTAATTTTTCATTCAATTTTTTTCTTTTTTAGGGTTAAAATGCCCTTTTAGGCTCTTGTTTGAATTTTTTTTGTGCAGTGGCACTATTAGCATTGACGGGATTCAATAGGTCAATCCTTTCCACTTCTGTGAGGATGCCTTTTTAACTACATACAATCCTTTTAATTGGAGGCTCATTTGTCGTGAACATTTTTTAAAATAAGATGAATCTTTTTCAAGACTAGTTCTCCTTCATGGAATGAAATTGGCCAAACTTTCATATCATGAGCTCTTATTCTAGTATATTTGCCCATAATAGGTCACTTTAAATCTTTTTGCTTCAATAAGAATAAGCTGTTCATAACGATTTTGAGCCTATTTAGCCTTTTTTAGCTTAGTCGAATGCTTATAAAGAGGGAAGCTTTACCTTAATAGGTAGTATTACTTCCATGCTGTAGACCAAAAAATAGGGCATGGTGCCAATAAATATTCAAACCAAAGTTCGGTAAACATGAAAAGCAAAAAGAAGCTTTTTATGCCAATCTTTGTTGGTTTCAACCATTTTCTCTGTGATCTTTTCGATGTTTTTGTTAGCTGACTTCAGAACTTTATTCATCTTCCTAAAGTATGGGATAAAATTGTAATGCATAATTTTAAATTGGAAACATGCTTTTTGCATCATCTTATTTTTTAGATTGAGAGCATTATCCATTACGATCATTTTGGAAAACCCATATTGGGAAATAATTTTTTTTTTTAACAAATCTACATAACACTGCCTTGGTCACGTTGCATAAGAAGCTACCTCTACCTATTTGAGAAAGTAACCAATGGCCACCAAGATAAAATGATTACTATTGTATGCCTTTGGAGTGATCAAAATGATTAAATCCATGCTCCATATTAAGAAAAGCTAAGGTATCATCATGACATACAAGGACAAAGGTGGTATCAGTGTACATGTGGCAGTTGTGTCACTTTCAAGCATTTTTATGCAGTCACTTTCCATAGTCATCTAAAACTACTCTAATGCCATCTTATGGCCATTGATTTATATCCCCACATTTTTTCTAGACCTCTTCTAAGATCCTTTGGGCTTTAGTGGCATCATATGCCTTGAAAGCCCTTGATCATGGCTTTTTTTTGTACAAGATGTTGTCATCTGAGATAAAATCCATTAAGGTTCTTTTATTATTTTTAATAACCTGATTAGGGTAATGTTGATCTTTGATGTACCTCATGATATCGTAGTGTCATGGATGACTCCTCTACCAATCCTAAGATAAGCATTAGGTAAAGGACTAATTTAAATACTAGAAAACTGCTTGTACTTTAATCTGTTCTTAATTACAACATGAAGTCCCATAACACAGCCTTTTAATTTACCATATTGTTTATTTAATAGAAATCTAACATAGCAATGAAAGGATAGTAGTCCCTTTTTAGGTATATCAAGATTGCCCCAATTCCAAGGCCAGAGGCATTAGAAGCACATCGAAATTCATCTTCCAAGAATTTTCTTCAGGCAGTTTTTCCTTTTCTTTTGTCAAAATGCATATCAAGTCCTCTTCTGGGAAATCAAAGTCTAGAGGCTTATAATTATCCAAGGCAAAGCTTGCTAAGAACTTTGCCACCACACTACCATTAATGACTTTTGACTTACATGCATTATTTCATATTTTGACAGTAGTACTTGCCACTTAGCCACTCAACCGGCTAGCGTTGGTGCCCCCAAAAGTTATTTAAATAGGTCTGGTTTAATGATCAGCCAGGTGGTATGATACAACTTATATTCTAAGTCTTTGGGCTGTCCATAATAAGGCATAACATAGTTTTTCCACCAATGAGTATTTCATCTTGCACTTTATGAATTTCTTGCTGAGGTAATAAATAGCCCATTCTTTCTTCACAAACTCATTATGTTACCCTAGTAAACATCCTATAAACGTTTTAAAAATCAAAAAGTAAAGAATCAAAGATAGGTCTAAAACCATTGGTACCAACATAGGTGGATTTGACAAATAATGCTTTACTTTGTCAAAACCTTCTTGGCACTTTTCATCTCATTCCCCTGATTATGCTTTTCAGAGAAGCTGGAAAATCATATTACACTTGTCTGTAGTTGGGAGATGAAATAGGCAATATAATTTAGCTTGTCCAAAAAAACTCATTTTTTTACATGCAAAAGGGCAATAATCTTGGATGGTCTTGATTTTGTCTAGGTACACTTCTATCCCCTTCTTACTAATGATGAAACCTAACAATTTTCCTGATATCATCTTAAAGGTGTATTTAGCGAGATTAAGCTTAAACTAAAATGTTCTTAGCCTCTTAAAGAGCTTTTGGAGATTAGCCATATGACCTTATATAGGTGACATGGTAATCATGTCATCCACCTATACCTCTATCTTTTTATGCATCATATCATGGAATAAAATCACCATAGGTTTTTGGCAAGTTACCTTGGCATTCTTTAGTCTAAATGGCATTACTTTATAGCAAAAGGTCCCTGCAGTGTCATGAATATCTCTATATTTTCTAGAGCCATCTTTATCTAATTATATCGAGAAAACCTATCCATAAAAAAGAATGAATTTTTTATGGTATTATCTACTTACCTATCAATATACGATAAAGAAAAATTATTTTTTAGGCTTGCTTGGTTTAGAACTTGATAGTCTATGCATATTCTCACTTTTTCATCTTTCTTTGGGACTAGAACAATATTAGAGACCTACATTGGGCATTTCATTACTTTTAGGAATCCTTTTTCAAATTGTTTTTTCACTTTCTTTTCTATTTTCAATAGTATTTTTGGCTTCATTTTTCTCAACATTTACTAGACCGATTTGCATTTTGGCTTAAGAGGGAGCTTGTGAACCATAATATCTATGTCTAGTCCTAGCATGTATTAGTTAGACCATGCGAAGATATCTTTATACTCTAGAAGCAATGCACCTATCTTTTTTCTAGTAGAAAGGGAAATAGTTGTTCTTATCTTTATTTCTTTCTTTTCTTCTTCACTGCCTAAATTTATAAATTTGACTGATTGTTTATGAGGCATTATTGGTTTATTCTCGTCTGAATTAGTCTTAGTAGGTCAAAGGCCAAGATATGTCATCAAAGTCCTTTTCAAATTAGTGTCACCTAGGTAGATGGTTTGTTCAAAATTGATCTTTGAATTGTCAATCAAATCATTTGTGTTTTTTTTTTCTTTTAGGTTGCTTGCAAAAAGATGAGAAGAAAAATGGTATAAGCCAAAGAAAGAAATGAATTCAAAAGGTAAAAATGAACATATAGAATAAATGAATGAGACAGGCGTGCTTGTAAATTATTTAATGCATTGCCATTAAAATAAAACCCAATTAACATATTTTAAGCCCTATTATAAAAGGATCTTTAAGTACTTTTGGGCAAATATAAATAGAGTGCAATTTTATCATTACTAGAGGACATACCTAGATACTACAAAAATCTCTACTGCAGCATAATTCTTCAGCATGATTCATAAGGCATGGAGTTTCCCATGATCATCTCCTAAATCCCTAATGTCTTTGCCAATGGCTCTAACCATGAACTTATAGAAAGCATTTTCGATTACCACAAGGACATCCTCTAGAATTGTTTTCTACATTTAGGTTAATGATGCCTCTAGAGCAGAAAATCTATTTTAGAGAATGTGCAGTGGCTAAACTCTACTTTAACTATTACCCAATATCTAGGCTAGCCTATTTTCTCTTCCCTTATTCTCAGCCTTTTTCTTCTAACTATTTTTGGGCTTGAACCCTAATCCATATTTCTCTTTCTTTTTGTTGATTCTTGTAGGGTCCAATATCTTTTGAAGATATTTCCCTAATCTTTTATGAGCTCTAGCTTTTTTTCCAACTATGAGCTTTATCCCTATCCTTGTTTTTTTTAACATTCAAGGCTTTAAAATCTTAGACTTTTTACTAATGAAGGTAGCAGTCATGAACTCAAAAGACCTAAAAGAGCACTCTCTTACCTTAACATTGGATTCAATATATGAGGAGTCAGTGACGGCTGTTGTTATCATGTCTTCCTCTTCAAACAAGCTAATGACTTTGTCGTCCACCACAAACTTGACCTTTTGATAAAGGGATGAGGGAACTAACCCAAAAAAAGAATCCATGGTCTACCTAAGAGATAATTATATGCTAGGACAATGTCCTTAACTTGGAACTCCACTTTGAAAGTACATGGGCTAATGTTTAGTATGACTTAGGTGTTGCCCTTTAGCTCCTTCTAAGCCCTATTGAAGGCTTTTACCATCGTATAGTTACGCTTGATTTAGGCCATGTCAACTAATAGCTTGGAAAGGGTTGCCAAGGGCATTACGTTAAGGGCTAACTCGTTATTGATAATGAATTTTGGCAATATATTTTCTTTACAGAAAGTGGCTATATGTAATGCTTGGACATATTACATCCCCCCAAAAAAGGATTTTATTTTCACAAAAGAAAATAAAATTATTTACCTTAATGTTGTTTACGAAGTGGTCGAGGTTGTCGATCAATATGTTATGGGGGACATATGCCTTGTTCAACACCCTTAACAAGGTGTTATGAAGGATTTGAGAATTTAACGGCAATGAAAGGACCGAGATCTTTGCTGATTATTGCTTCAACTACTCAATATTATACTCATGTGCTTAATGAACTTTAAACCCGATTGATTTATTTTCATTGACTATCTCTTTTATCACAAGTAGTGGAGTTGTTAAAGTTTCCTCAAGTAGTGGTGCTTTTTTAGCATAGGATTTTTCATTTGCTCTTTGTTTTGCCCTAGATCCTAATGTTTTAGGGCCATAACATCAACTATTCTGGGTCACATCAGTAACTCTTGTAACATTAATCGTAATTAATTGGTTTGGCATGGTTTCTAAAGTTATTGTCTTGCAATTGTAGTTTTATGACACCTACTAGTTTTTTTATAAGAGAATGGTTCTAACGCTTTAATGATTAGTTTTAGGGCTAACTTTTTAATGATAACAGATACCAGCTTGTTACATTGGATTATCAAAGATTGACCAACCCTATGCGAAGATTATAGAGGCTATTTCCCAAACATATTAATCATTCCTTCCTTTTCTTCTCTATTTCTTCATAAAACTTTATTTCATCATTGTTCATGATTCTTTGCACTATCACCCTGAACTCCAGGCACTCTTGTAAGTTATGCCCTTGAATTGTGTAAAGCTTGAAAAAAGTGAAAAACTTTTAGAAACTTTTTGCCTTAGTTTTTTTGTTTTGTCGGATCAAACCTATTAGCTTAACTTTCACAAGGGTGGTCTGTAAGGTTTGTATAGGGGTCTTAACTTCTTTGATGTTTCTCTTCACCCTATGAACTTTTTCCGATAGGAAAGTGTTAATTTTCTATTCATTATGGTTGGGGAAAGGATTAGCCATAGCATTTGGCCCCATTTTTGCATTATCAAATTGCAAAATTCAGGTATTAATCAAGCTCCAAACTTTATTTTTGAAAGCTGAACAATTCTTAATTGAATGCCTCATTATTCCTATGTGGTATTCACAGCTAGCATTAACATCATACCAACTTAGGTATGGAGGGACATCCAATTTTATTTACACAAAGGCTACTAGTTAACCTTTAAGAAGCTTAGGGTATAGCTTTTGGTATGTCATTAAGATTAGGTTGAATTTATGCTTATCTTAACCAGCTTTCTGGTTGGTTTGGCTTGACAAAGCTTTGGCTTGTGTTTGGGTTGGAAATGTAACAGATGGTGAATATGATCTTGGTGCGAGGGAGAAAGTGCATGAATTTTGGTTGTAGTATCGCCACATGCTCCGTCTTTAAAACTTTGGACTATCCTTAAGGCATAGTGCGCTCAACTTAAAAGCAAATGATGGTTGGTCATGGTCAAGCTTTTGAGTTACCCCTTGATCGGGATTTGGATTAGGGGTAACAAAATGAAAGAGAGAAAGACCGTCGGGCGAATCGCTCATCTAACTAGTCTCAAATAGCCACCACAAAATAACTGTAAACTTAAAGTCACCATCGATTATTTCGGGCTAGGCAGGACCAGATGCCTACTAAAAAATAATATTCAGAGTTATCAAACTCAAAACATCGATTTCAAGGTCTACAAAGTTCAAAGATTTATTGGTTAGGTTCAGGAGTTGGTTACATGCGAGGACGGATTAACATCCCCATAATGCCCAAAATTGGTACCTACTAACTATTTTTCACTTTGGTCTCAGTTAAATCGGTTCCATTTAGCCTTTATTTAGATATAATTCCCTTTAACGCATGAAGTTTTGTAAAAATAGATCTAGTATTTCCTTCCCCTTTTTTTAAATTAGCTTATCTGTGCGCCTCGGAGATGTGAGGAACATAGGGAGTTTTTTGAATACAAAGTCTGAATTGAGTTTTAAAAATTTTGATATTCCGCATTAGGCACTAGAGAGATACCAACACAAAACATCACCTTGTAAATTTTATTGAAAAATGAATTTTAAATATGAATGCATGATAATTACTATAAAAGGAAATGAGTTAGTGAGGAAAAAAATCAAAATATAATGATATCATAAATAAGCAATCACAAACAAAAGAACATAAAAAGGAGGGGCGATCAAAATGTATATCATAATTAATTTTGATTATTAAAGAATAACTAAGTCATAATTTTAGAGGTCAGTCTGGATTTGATGGTAATTTGAAGAACGAATATCAAAGCAGTTCGAGGCATCTAGAAGAGAGAAAATTTTGGGTGTTTTCGAGGTAAAGTGGGGTTGGAGTATCCCCTTAGAGAGGTGGGATTAGAGTATCTCTAAAAATAGAGTTAGAAAAATATTTAGGAATAAAGAAAATTTTGTATTTCTCTTTTTAAGAAAAGGGGTTAGAGTATCCCTCAGAGTAGTGGGGTTAAAGTGTCCCCAAAGTTAGGAAACATATAGGAACAAGGAGAAAATTTAAATTTTTTATTAAAAATGGTTTAGAGTATCCCTTTTTAATAATGGAATTAGAGTATCTCCATTAGCAAAAATTTTAACATAAAATCTTATTTTTCATATTTTAATCTTGATCAGTGTCAAAAAAGGCTGGTGTTGTGAGGGAACCAACCGAATGCATTTTGAGACATTCGAACATCTTAATAAAAGGAGATTTGAAAAATAAGATAAAAACATGAGACAACATCATGTCACCTCCCTTCTAAATTTGTTTCAGGCTTATCCGAAGGATTTAGGTAGTGAATAAGGCATCATTAGAAAGATAACTTGATAAGGTTTGATGCAAAAATATTCCAAAAATTATAGACGACCACTTTCTAAGCGGAATTAAGTTTTGAAATTAAGTCTATATTGACACTGGCAGCACTTGTAGGGGAAAAGACTTGCTGAACTTTGAAAATCATTTTGGGCTCATCCAAGATTGTTAAATTGTGAACAACACCTTTTCAAAAAGGGAATTTTATAAACCTTTTCAGTAAAAATACCTAAAAATTTCATTAAAATCATTTGATAGGCCAAAATGGCCCAAACAAAATGTTGCACGTTGGTTCCAAGGGTTTTGGCCAATAAAGGTTCAAAAATTCATAACTCCCTCATCCGATATGATTCGAGGGCAAATAAGACAGTGTTAGAAAGGTACTTCAATTTACTTTAAGGAAAAAATATTAAAAAAATCAAAAAAAATATTTTATGGTTCACATGATTTTCCAAATTCCAATTAAGTACTGCCAGAGCAAAAATAGGGGCTTATTTGATATTTCAATTTTTTTGAAGATAGACTAGGGTCTAGGATGTCTGAACATCCATGATAGAAAGTAACATGGGCTTCACAAGTTTATTCCATAATCCTGAAGTAGTTTGTGATGATGGAACAACCTGTTGACCATGTTACTAAAGGGAACATAAGACTAAAGATCAAGGTTTAATACTAAAAGGATTTCTTTTTTTTGAAAAATGAACATATTTCACCATGAATCCAGAACTAAAATGTTGATTTACTCCTAAGATTAGGAGACCAATTTGAATAAAGCATTAAGTCCATGCTACTCTTCATCTATTAGAGACAACATGAACCTAACTTAGGGATGTTTCTAAAAATCAGGATTTAAAAAACAAGCAAGCATTTTAATGGAGATATCATGAACAAAATGGAGCACATACCAAGATAAACATAGGTTAAACATTTAAACATACAAAGATGACATTTTAACATGAAAATGGGTGACACAAATGCAAAAAGATGACAAATAAGGTGCATAGAGATGATATGAATATGTTTAAGGGAATGGACACTGGAGTTGTCAAGACAGCATTTTTATTTCATGAGAATCCTTAAAACACAAGAAAATGTTTAAACATACCTAAGACATGTTAAGGTGACCATTTAAATATGAAATGGATATGTGAATACGGAAAAAACATGGCAAAAGATGCATGAACAGAGGCTGTGTAATGATGAAAATGAGGTATGGTAAGTTTATATATCCCACAACATCAAGGTGTCAAGAAGGTCATCAAAATCCTAAGACTACCACAACCAAGGCAACAATGATGCATGAGAGCCTTAGGAGGGTCATGGCAGCATGAAAAGCTCACTAAAATGAAATGGATGATCAAAATAGAAAATGTATGGAACAAGGTCAAAAATATACTAGTAAAAGCTTGAACCTTCCTCCTTGTTAAAAGCAATGACTTTAAGCTCAGTTCCTTCCTTTTTTTTGCTATTACTCAGCAAGAAAAGGGTGAAAAAAAGAAGTTTTCTAGTAATATGGTTGCTGGTGGGGTGTTTTGAGGATGAAAGTATGTGAAAGGTTGAGTTTTTGAAGGTGTTCTGGCAGTGGTTTTAAGGAGCTACAGGAATAGAGGTTGGTTGAAGGTGAAAGGTAATGGAATAGTGTTTTTAGTGAGTTTTCAGAGCTAGAGTTTTTGGAGAATTTATGGGGATAGATGATGAGTTTTCTAAAATGGCTGGAGAGCATTTTTTATGGCTAACATTTTTTTTAAATAGCTGGGAGAGTCCTTTATTCAATGCTCAGCCACTTCTTTTAGAAGACAATGCAAGGGCATTTTTTATTTTTCCCTTCTGCACCAAGGGACATCTTTAGCTACTATACTTAGTTGACTCTCTTCTTATTGGTTCGAGCATGCTAAGCAAGGAGGTAGAAAGGCTGTGATAGCTTGCAACTGGAGATATGCCTACCATACCCTCTTACACCCATATATCTTATGAAAGTAACTTTTGTCATTGATTATTTGGGCTCTGAAAATTTGTTTGAATTTGTTAATGAGCCCATAGTTAAGGTTTGCAATGATTTATGATAGTTCCTTGGTGCAAAAACATGTTTAAATCTAGTTTTTGAAAGCTGAAAAGTGGCTCAAACTAGGCAAAAATACCTTAGTGTATCGATACAAAACATGGTGTATCAATACACAAGGTACTTTTTACCCTTGAGTATCGATACAATAAGTTGTGTATCGATACAAGAGCAAAAAATGTTTCCAATCTTGAAACTTAAAGGCCTGTATTGATACTCATGCTTGTGTATCGATACATTTTGCCGAAAATCATAACTTTGGCAACTGCTAAGGTCTGTAACGATACAAACATGCTAGGTATCAATACCACATCTCAGGTATCAATACTTAACCCTTTTGTATCGATACTACGTGAGAAAATTCAAAATTTTGATAATGTAAAGCTTCATATCAATACTCATGCACTAATATAACTTGTACATACCTGTGGCTTCAGAGTTACCTCAACTTGGTCACAAACAACGGGAAATTAAACTGTGAATTCACTTGAATGACCCTGGTGACACCATGAATAGTGGCCTTTGATGCCTCATTTTTTTATTTTTCTTTAATAGGTCTATAGGCATTTCAAACCTTCCTAAAAAAAATTTCACCTGGTGCCATGTGGCCTAGTAGTGGCTGGCAACACGATAACCAATAATCATCCCCTAGTTTTTATTTTTATTTTTTGATTTTATCATCTTTTACCTAACTCCTATGATGCCAAAAGCTGGCTCAGACAAA
>JBBYHL010147654.1:13756-31105 GCA_038381835.1 Adansonia madagascariensis | reverse complement strand
GAAGGAAATGTTTATGTTGTGCATCTAGATGACTTGTCTTCTCAAAATGTTTGCTTTGTTGCTAATAATGATGACTTCTCTTAGTTATGGCATAGAAGATTAGGACATGCTAGTATGAACGTAATTTCCAAATTGTCTAAGAAAGACCTTGTGGTTGGATTGCCAAAAATGAAATTTGATAATGATAGAATATGTGATGCATGTGTTCAAGGGAAACATAGGAGAGCTTTATTCAAACCAATTAATATTGTTTCAACTATTAAAGTATTACAACTTATTCATATTGATCTCTTTAGTCCTACTAGGACATTAAGCTTAGGAGGTAAACAATATGGATTTGTTGTTGTAGATGATTATTTTAGGTTTACTTGGGTTCTCTTCTTAAGCTCTAAAGATGAAGCGTTAAAAAAATTCATTACTTTTTGCAAAATTATCCAAAACGAAAAAAGGTTATTCTATTTCAAGTGTAAGAAATGATCATAGAAAAGAATTTAAAAATCTTGGCTTTGACAAATTTTGTAATAAAAATGGTATTAGCCATAATTTCTTGGCTCCTAGAACTCCTCAACAAAATAGAGTTATTAAAAGGAAAAATAGAACCTTGGAAGAAATGGTTAGAACCAAGCTTTGTGAAAATAATTTACCAAGGTATTGTTGAGCGGAAGCTATTGAAACTTCTTACTACATTATAAATAAAGCTATGGTTAGGCCAATCCTAAAGAAAACTCCATATGAACTTTTTAAAGGAAGAAAACCTAACATTAGCTATTTTCATCATTTTGGATGCAAATGTTTTGAGCTAAATAATGGAAAGGATAATCTTGGTAAATTTAATAGAGTATTTAATAAGAGAACCTTGGTTGTTAAAGAGTCAATACATGTTATATTTGATAAAGCTAACTTAACTTTGAGGAAGGTCTCTCTTGATACTGATGATATAGAGATTTACAAAGAACAAGCATCACACAAGGAGCAAGAATAAACAATACAAGATCAAGAAGCTTCAAAACAAAAAGAACTACATGAGCCAACTCAAGTAGAAAGAGAAAAAAATCATCCTAGTGAGTTAACTTATGTCAAAGAAGGTGAGATAATTGGTGATCCTAATTAAGGAGGAAGAACTAAATCATCTCTTAGAAATGCATGCAATTATCTAGCTTTTCTTTCATAAATTAAACCTAAGAATTTAGATGAGGCTTTAAAGGATGATAGTTAGATCATGGCCAAGCAAGAGGAGTTAAATCAATTTGAAAGGAGCAAAGTTTGGAATTAGTGGAAAGACCTAGTCATTATCCCATCGTAGGTACTAAATGGGTCTTTAGGAACAAACTTGATAAGCATGGAACCATAGTTAGAAATAAGGCTAGATTAGTAGCTAAGGGATATAGTCAAGAAGAAGGAATTTATTTTGATGAGACTTATGCCCCTGTAGCTAGACTAGAGGCCATTATAATACTATTAGCCTTTGCATGTTTTAACAATTTCAAGTTGTTTCAAAGGGATGTCAAAAGTGCTTTTTTAAATGGTTTTATTAATGAGGAAGTTTATGTTGAGCAACCTCTCGGTTTTGAAAATCCTTATTCTCTCGATCATGTTTTTAAACTTTCAAAAGCCTTGTATGGTTTAAAGCAAGCACCTAAGGCATGGTATGAAAGGCTTTCAAAATTTTTAATTGAAAAAGGTTTTAATAGAAGCAATGTTGACAAAACTATTTTTATAAAAGTCAAAGGTAATGACATTTTAGTAATTCAAGTTTATGTTGATGATATTATTTTTGGTGCTACTAATGAATCTTTTTGTCAAGAATTTTCTAAGTTAATGCAAGGTGAATTCGAGATGAGCATGATGGGAGAATTACCATTCTTTTTAGGACTACAAGTCAAGCAAACAAAAGATGACATCTTCATTACTCAAGCAAAGTATACAAAGGAATTACTCAAGAGGTTCAAAATGGATGAAGCAAAGCCTTGTTCCACAGCTATGAGTACTTCAACAAAGGTTGAGAAGTATAAATAAGGTAAATGTGTTGACTCTAAACTTTATAGGTCTATGATAGGCTTATTGCTATATTTTACCGCAAATAGACTCGATATAATGTTTAGTGTATGCCTAAGTGATAGATATCAATCCTCACCTAGGGAGTCACATCTAGTTGCCGTAAAAAGAATTTTTAGATATCTTAGAGACACTCCCAATCTAGGCTTATGGTATCCAAAAGAATTATCTCTTGCCTTACATGCTTATTTTGATGCAGATTTTAGTGGATGTAAAATTAATAGGAAAAGCACTTTTGGTACTTGTCAATTTCTTGGAGATATGCTCATATCATGGTTCCCTAAGAAATAAAATAGTGTTGCTTTATCCACAATCAAAGCATAGTACATATTCGCGGGAAGTTGTTGTGCCCAAATCTTATGGATAAAACAATAAATGGAGGATTTTGGCATTACCATGTATCATATTCCAATTAAATGTGACAATACTAGTGCCATTTGTCTCACCAAAAATCCAGTCCAACACTCTAGAACTAAGCACATAGAGATTAGACATCACTTCATTAGAATCATGTGCAAAAAGGTGATGTAGTGCTTGAATTCATTGATACCTTGCATCAGCTAGCTGATTTTTTTCACTAAACCACTTGAAAATGATAGATTTTGCACAATTAGAAGAGAACTTGGCTTAATGGATGCACCTTGGATTTATAAGTTGATACATTACCTCAATATTGTTTACACCATGCTTGGTAAGAAAAACTAGCCTTACATACATACTTTTTTGATGATGTGCACTTGTATGACTTTTGATTCTTGGATGATTTTATTTATTGGTTAAATTTTGAATTGTTCATGCAAAATGATTTTGATATCAAAGTTTTGCTCAAAGTTGCATTTTCTATTGTTTTTCAATGACCAGTTGGGTCAAAAATATGCTTAAATTGACACCATCTTAATAAAAATAACCTAATACTAAGCTATACATACCGATACTGGCAAAAGCATTTTCCCAGTGTCAAGACTAATTTCAAGGTATCGATACAAAACCTAGAATTGTTCCTTGTATCGATACTTGACTCTATGTATCGATACATTGCATCGATGCTCTCCATCTTGTATCGATATAGCCCAAACTTGTTTTATGTCTCGAGACACAGTTCATTGCATCGATACAGAAACCCAAAATTATTCTTTGTATATCGATACCTTGTATCAATATTGCCTCTTTTGTATCAGTATAAACTATCGATTTAGGCTATCTTCGCATGGTCAATGTCATCTTCATCGAACCTGAGCCATAACTTTTTTAGTTCCTTTAACCCTAATGCTTCACAAATCATCACTTGTCATCAAATCCTCATCCTTTTCCTACAATCCTTGATTCAAAATAGTTTTATTTCGTTCAATTCACTATTCCATTTCAAAAAATCCAATCCATTACCACCCAAAACCATAAAAAATTTAAAAACTCTCTTCACTCAAACCCTAACCATTCCCCTCTCAAAATCCTTAAAATTTGTCCAAATTTCATCCAAATTTTCAAGTGATTTTTCATTCTTAATTCTTCTCAACCTTGGCTATTGTGATCAGTTGTGAAATTACTTGAAAACCTATACCATATTGCCACCAAAACCACTGCCCACCATGTGCTTGACCATATTCCTCATATAGCCCTTCCTTAGCAACCTATCTTGCTTAGGTATCATGTTCCTTGCTTCTTTAACTCGGACTCCTCCCTTAGGTAACTTCACCACCCTCAACAAACCTTATCGAAACCCACTTCCACTTCATCTGATTCCCTTTTAATAACTTCAAACACTTCACCAACATTTGATCTCTCATCTGATTGTCCAAACTAGCTTCTAGTTCTACCTTGTCACCACCTACTCGAAAAAAATCCCTAATCACCTTAAAACACTACCATGCCTCCAAAGACCAAAAAAGCTACCTGTCGTGAAGGGCCTGTCACCTGTACTTCCACTTCTTTTGCTCGTCAACCACTCTAGCCCAAAATTAATCATTTTTTAACTTATGTTTCTGAGATGCATGGGCTCGTGAGTGATTCACTACTATTTATGCATGTATGCTCATCCAATAATGTTGAGTTATCAACTTCCCCTTCTTTTGGTCCGTTGCTTATCCCTACCTTTAAACTTTTAATACCTTTGCATGGACTAAATTTTTTTCTCTCAACGTCCTAGTTCGCGAGAATCTTGTTCGTGCATTCTTTAGCAATGCCTTACTTATCATTCGTGATCATGACCATGTCATTGCTATTCGATCTTATCTTTTAGGATAAGATCTTATAGTCAACCATGATTCTCTTACAACTACCTTTAGTTTTTCGAATGAAGGTGTAATCAATGAAGGTCTGGCTCCTGCAACCTTGCATACCCCAAACAATAAAGCCATTCTCTTTTCTCTGGTTGATCACTTACTTCATCTTATCATTTTCTATGTGCTCCATCCATATGGCACTAAACACACCTTGATTAGCGATTTTGACTATTGGTGGCTCCATATGATTTAAACCAGGAATTTGTCCAAACCTAGCCCATTTTATCTTTGCGGACCTTGTCCTTTATGTTCGTGGTTGTCATAGCCTCCTTCATGGCATGGCATCCAGCTATTACTTCGACACTTAAGGTCTTGACCTTTCTTGCGACCCTGGAATTATGGTATCTTTTTATCACTATATAGGATACAAAACCATAAGGCTCGTCGGATATGAAATTCAAGGCGTTGACTTCGTTTCCAAGGCTCATCGACAACCACCTCCACTGCTTGAGCAACCAAATGCTCCCACTCCTGTTGACCATGATGATGATGATATGGAACATGATGCGCCTCCTTCACACCCGTCTCTTGACACCTCATCATCCATGCCCATGGACCTCTAACATTTGTATGATTCCATCATGGGATGTCTTGATACATGGGAGTGACGCTTTGACTCTTAGGACCACTGATTCGATTCCATTGATGCTCGCCTTTCTAGTTTCGAGCATAGTCATCGGATATTAAACGAGCAATTCCATAGCTTCTCGGTGGCCTTTCTTCATGTTCCTTCGCCTACTTCTCCACTAGCCGAGGATCCTCCGACCGACGATAATGAGTCATATTAGGCTCATTTTAGGATGACATTTAAGTTTTTAGGATTCTATTCCATTGGACATCTTTTACTATTTTGTTAACTCTATTTAACATTTTATTCTCAATGAATCATCTTTGCTTACATTTTCTCTATTACTTTGAGTTGATTTTTCTTGTGTTTTGATATAACAAAAGAGGGAGATATGCCATAAATTGGCCAAATGTGTCTTGCATTGCTAAATATGTCTTCTATGATATTATTAGGTACTTGATTATGATTATATTATCGTGTTGGAACCCAAATAACATGCTGATATTGAACATTTTTACATGCTATAGCTTGAATTGTGAAAATCATGGGCAATATTGTCAATTTGAAATGTTATAGCTTTAAAAGACCTTATTTGCTCAAATTAAAACTTTTAAAAACCATTGCCTTTATTGAGGGGAAGTTTTTTTTCATTACAAATCTCAAAAATTTGGGGGGAGTCATTAATATGAAAATTTATCTTAAATTTTGTTATATCAAAAAGGGGGAGGTTGTTAGCTTGGAATGAATTTTGGTTTTGATATAACAAACAACTTAAGCTAAATTAATTTATATTTAATTATTTCCAACTTAGTATTTGTGTTAAAATTGAAAAATATTTAGAAAAAGTAGGAAGTTTGTATTTTTCTCAAAAATATATGTTCCAAAATGCATGTTTATACTTAGAATATTTTTTAGATATGTTTGAGTCAATGTCAAGCCAAGAAAAATCATTTTACAAAGGACTTTAAAGGTATGTATTGAGACAATGCATAAATGTATCGATACTATGGTTAAAACCTTTAATTGTATCGATAGTTATCAGCATGTATCGATAAATTATAGTAAGTATCGATACTCACCCTATATGTATTGATACATTGCTTAGCAGTAGCCAATGTTTGGCTGAAACGCCCGAAAGTATCGAGACAAGTGTGTTTGTATCGATACAACTTAGCAAGTATCGATACTCGCCTTCTGTATCGATACAACAGGCTGTAACAGTCGCTTTCTTAATTCTTATATCAATATTATTAGTACTGTATCGATATAATAGCACAGGTCTGAATAGAAATAAGCATTTATGAAGGCTACAACGACTCTCCAACAACCTCATTTAATGGCCAACGTCTATAAATCAATTCCAAGCTATAAATAGAGGTTTCCAACAGCTAAAGAAGCAAGAGATACAAAGATCAATCAGGCATTGAACAACAAAAGCTTAAAGTCTTCAAATTCTTTATTTTTCTTGTATCAAATTTATACTCTTTCAAGTTTATTTGTATCTCATTCACTTTGTAATTAAATTCCAGCAAACACCCACCTACTAAAGGTTCAAATTGTTTACAAATACTTCATTCATATCATAAAAAGGGTTGTGTGAAAATGGGTGAAAACTCTTAAAAATTTAGGGTAGGATTATTAAGGGGATTGAAAGGATCTATCTAAGCCTTAAAAGATAGAGGTGTAAGGTTATACCTTAGCCTTGAAGGTAAACAATTTCATTAGTGAATTATAGGAATCACCTTGGCAAAAAAGTGTCAAAAAGAGAGGACATAGGTGCCGAGTTCAAGGACTGAACCTCTATATATTGGTTATTTGTTTTTCTTATCCTTAACTCCTTTTTTATTTTCAATTTATTTCAAATTTGTACAAAAGATCAATTTGTGATGAAGTTCTTGTAGAACCAATTCACCCCCTCTTGGTTTAATCTTTTCTTTGAGCTAACAAAGAGTAATTAACTTAAGCTTAAATGTATTTTTCCTTCAATCTTTTTTTTTTTAAATATTTGAAAATTATTAAAACATGGTTGACCTTTTAGTTTTCTCAAAATTAGATGTTCTAAACTGCATACATATGTTCTAAATATTTTGTGAACAAGTTAAATGTTTTTAAAATGCCTTGAAAATAATTTTTTTCAGAGAATACAAAGTATATATCAATATCAATATCGATATTGTATCGATATCAAATTTCTAATATCTAAATGGAATTTTCAAGGAAATATAGTATTGATAATTTTGACTTAAAGTATCAATACTCAGTCTTCTAACTGTAATTTATTTCAAACATTATAAAGGGATGTATTGCTACTGATATCGATGCTTTATCGTGGGAATGCATTATACAACAAGATTTTCAAGCAAATAATAGCTCTTTTCCACTTCAAGCATAGTCAAATAGTAATAATTCATATACAAGCTACAAATTAAGGTCCATAATATTTCAATGAATAGGAGATACTAAAGATTCATCTAGAAATCAAAAGAGAAATCTACAAGTCTTTATTTTCATTCAAGCTCTCATTTGTTCTCAATTCTTATACACTTTGTATTCATTTTAGTTACCTGTATGTCTTCATTTATTTCGCTTAAACACATTCTTACTAGAAGATTCATATAGTTTGCCAACAAATTCTCTTATCACAGAAGGTTGTGGGAATTTAAAAGATTTACTCAAGAATTTAGGTGGAATTCTTAATAAGACTAGGGGTTTTATCTTATCCTTGAAAAATAGAGATTGTAAGGTTATACTTTAGATTTAAAGATAATATTCACTAATAAATTATGGAAATCACCTTGTCAAAGAAGTGCTAAGAAAAAAGGATATATGTGCCAAGTTCAAGGACTGAATCTTTATACATCTTGTGCTTGATTTCCTGTCCCTTATCTCTCTTTCATTTTCATTTCATATTTGAATATTGCTTAGGGTCATTTATCAAAATCATAAATTTTTGAAACTTGTAATGAACCAATTCACCCTCTTTTGGTTCAATCCATATTTAAGT
This sequence comes from Adansonia madagascariensis, assembly GCA_038381835.1. Classification (NCBI taxonomy): domain Eukaryota; kingdom Viridiplantae; phylum Streptophyta; class Magnoliopsida; order Malvales; family Malvaceae; genus Adansonia; species Adansonia madagascariensis. Next base: position 23,199 of record JBBYHL010147654.1, on the reverse strand, counting down.
TAACAATTGGTATTAAGCTTTGGTCTTTTCTATAGGTTTAACCATCTTGAGAAAAAATCATCTCCATAGCTCAAAATGATGCAAACTGCAAACGTCATGCTTAAAGCGCCAAGGCTCTCACATGATCAAGATTAAATATTGTTGCAACATGGTTCAGATACAAATCTTGACTAGCCCGACTTAAAATGGTGAATGTACCCCTTGTTCCTATATATATCTACATATCATTGTTTTTTTATTTATAAGGTCCATACTATTATTATTATTATTATTATTATTATTATTATTCTTATCATTCTTTTTTTTATGTCGAGGCTGAGTTGTCGAGATAAATTACTCGCTCGACTTAAGTCTAAATATTCGTTACGAAACAATCATTTTTTTGGAGTCGCCACTAATTTTATTTTAACCAGGTGAGATTGGTCACCTGTTAAAGTTTATATTTTAGGGTTATGAAACCCATAAAAACAAACTCCAAGGTCTACGCTCATACCAAAGATTGCATGAAAGGGTTTGGGAGTCGGTTATAATCACAAGTATGGATCAACCTTCTCGTGGTGCCTCGTAATCGGTATCTTATTAACCATGTGTTAACATAAATTTTTTTATTCAATTTAAATATTTGATATTTAATTATAATTTTCATATTTAGAAGTAAAATTTTATGAAACAAATTTTTTATTCCTTATAAAGGGGAGAATCAGGTTTTTAATATTTTTTTTAAAAATCAAATTATCTTTTGCACTCTTCCGAAAGACCAGAAGAACATAGAGGTTTTTATCTTTCTCTTTCATACCCTGTTGGAGAGCTGGTGGAATATAAAAGGTCTTTAAAATCAAAATATCTTTTGTATCCACTGGAAAGTAATACGAATACAAAAAGTTTCTTTTTTTTGAAATTTATGAAAAATTTTGATTCTCATTTTGAAAAAGATATCTCATAATTAAAATAATTTGTGGAACCTCTCTCATATGTTGAGAGAAATCCTCAGTACTATTTTAATATCGAAGACATTGCCTTGGTTTAAAATTTTTAATTTTATTTAGTAAACAATAATAAAATAAAAATAAAACCACCCCAAGACTTGGTTTAGACGAAGTGCACGAAACATAAATCTAAGGATCCGAATTTGGTCTATTTGACCAACATGTCCCTTAAAATACACCTTCGACCTAAAAGTATTCCGGTGACCCTAAAGGACTTGGTTTTAAAATAAATTAATGAAATATCCTTAAGGAGTACGTTTGACATATACACATCCCAGTACTCCAAAAGACTTAGCAACTCTATAAAAAGATGAACCTATCCTACCACACACCTTCAACGTATATGTTTCCCGGTGACCATAAAAGATTCAATTTTAGGATAAATTACAAAAATACCCATAAAGTTTACCTTCGACATATATGTATCCTGATAACGTAAAGGGTTGGACGACATCATAAACAAACAAACCTACTCATACTGTACACCTTCGACCTATAAGTATTCCTGTGATCACATAAGACTTGGTCTAATATAAACTACCAAAATGTCCTTAAGGTCTTCCTTTGACATCTAAGTATCTTGGTAACCTAGAGGGTTGGATGACTCGATAAAAGATGAACCTATCTCTATTATGCACCTTCGACCTAAAAGTATCCTGGTGATTATAAGGGACTTGGTTCTAAGGTTACTATCAAAATACAATTAAGGTGTACCTTCGACCTAAAAGTATCCTGCTAACCTAAAAGGCTTGATGACATCATAAACAAATGAACCTACTCCTACTATTGATGTTCAACCTACAAGTATCCCAATGATCACATAAAACTCGATTCTAGCAAAATTACTAAAATACACCTAAAGTGTACCTTCAGCATATATGTATCCTGGTAACCTAAAGGGCTAGGAATGATATGAAATGACATTTATACTATCCATGGGTAACCTAGACATAAAAAATTACCTAAAATGCAAAAATTGCTAATAGGTCCCTAAACTTTACAAAATTACATTTTGTACCCAAACGAAAAATCAAAAGAATACAAAAAGTTTTAATAATTTCTACACCCCTCTAGAAGATCGAAGGCATGTTAAAAATATCCTTAGGATGTTAAAAATATCACAATAATCCTAAAATGCAAAGTTTTTCTAAATGTCCCTAAAATTTTCTAACCTTATAGTTTAGTCCCTATACAAAATAAAATCATAATTAAACACAAAATTTATCACAAAAAATTATGGGAATAATACTAAAGATCATATTCAAATATGTTAAACTAAGCATGAAAACGCTTTCACAAATAACCAAAGGCAATCAGCCAAGCATATATGGCCATAGAAAAAATTTTGCAATTTTTGTAATTAAGCCCTTAAATTTTCTATAATTACAAAACAAGCTAAAGAAAATCAAAACATCACAAAATCATTAAGATCAGATTCAGCCAGCTTGGAATCAACCTTCCAAAGCTTTCAAAATTTGGAAAAATTATTTTTAGGACCTAAAAGTTTCAAACTTTACAAAATAGTCCTAAATATCATGAAATCAAGTATGAAAAATTTCCATCAACATATATTTCAACCGTAAACAATATTTTTCATTACATATTTGCATAAATATCAACCTAGATACATGTTATAATTTTTACCAAACTAAAATATGCATAAAAATATAAAAAATAATGAATAAATCAATACAAAACAACATGAAAATATTAGAAAAATTACATAAACTTGTATTCATGAAAATAACAATATACAAATCAACACACCCACACACAAATAATCTCAACAAAAATCACACTATTTCTAATAAAAATTAACTAAAACAACCAAAATAAAAAACTTTAATCATGGTCATCATACTTGGCTTTTCAACATGAATCAAAATTCATGAGTACTAGTAATCATTTGGCTCATTAAAAAGAAGAATCAAACATGAAATGAACAAAAATTAAGAATTTTTCAAGAATTTTACCTTAGAAAAGCTTGAAAATTTTTGTATTTTAATGCTTTTTCCTTTGTTTTTCTTCCTAAAACCTAAAAGCTTGAAATGAAGAAAACCATCCCCTCTTTATAGGGGATGAAGGTCGGCCAAGATGAAGGTCGGCCAAGCATGGAGAAAAGGTCATTGGCCAAAGCTATCCTAGAGATTTCTAGGAATTTCCTTTTCTTTTCCTTTTTTTCTATTTGATTTCATTTCTAATTCATTTATTTTGATTTGATTTAAATTAATGAGTCTTGTCATTTTGTGAATTATGTCATCCATGACATCATCAAGCTCTAGAGAATTTTGGATGATATTTGTATATCATATAAAATTATACCATAAAAATTAATTAAAAGGATTAAATTGTAAAAATTAAAAATCATGCATTTGAAATAAAATTTCATATGATCAATTTAATTTAATCTAATAAAAAAATTAATTTTAATGTTCAAGAAAAAAATTAAAATTTACAAACTTGTAAAATTTTAAGAGAAAAATCCTTATAGGAAAGATTGTTATATGTGAAAAAAATGCAAAACTCATAAAATAATTTGAATTTTCACAAACTAATTCAGTATGAATTGAACAATAATATTTGAAGAATTTTAAAAATTATAAACTTAGAAAAATCCCCCAAAAAATTTACGGAGTAGAAAACTCTATATCTATCTTAGAAACAGAAACAATTCTAAAAAATTCAAAACTCATAAAATAAAATAAATTTTTTAAAACTGATTTAATATGAATTAAATAATAATATTTAAAAATTTTTAAAATTATAAACTTAAAAAAATCTCAAAAAAATTTACTGAGTAAAAAACTCCGTATCTCGAAACTAAGAAAAATTTCAAAAATATGTTCAAATGCTATAAAATTGAATTTTATCCAACATATTAATCAAAATATTGATTTATAAAAATAATAAAGATGAAATTCTAAAATCTAGAACAATTTTTATTGGGAAAAATTTCACAAATATGATACTCATGGTATTGTGAAAAATTCAAAATTAATTATTCAAATGGACAACTTGAAACCTTGTGGTATAAAATCCAAAATGAATTTTTCCTTGAATATTTCTAAACTTTTAAAATGTAAATCGGCATAAATATTGCATGATTATCAATAAAAATATATGACAGTCAACTTCCTAAATTTTACAAAAAATTCAAAAAAATTCCTAAAAATTGAAAATTTAATCACGATAACATCTTCAAAAATAAATTTCAAAATTTAGCTAGTATAAGATTAAAAGTTAATTATTTTACCTTTATATTTGTCTTCTTATTCGAGATTTACTTTTCATGACTCTTGAAATGGCACTAATTTTGTCACATGCACATGCAGTCTTTTAGATAAGACTAAATAGGTCTTGAAAATGTTCATTTCACACTTAGAAAATCTACCACCACCAAGTGGTCGCTAAGCGCTTAGTCTCAGATATTTTGGACTATGGGGAAAAAGGTCTTGACAAAATTAAGTGTCTACAAGTATGCCTTATGGCCTTTGAGTCAAGCTTAAATTCTATGGGTCTTGAAGGTTACTCCATGAAAGCTCCTATCTTCAATGGTGACAACTATTCTTATTGGAAAAAAGGATGAGGCTTGTTACACAAGCAAATGACTATAAGGTGTGAAACGTGATCACAAATAGACCATTTATCCTAAAGATAAGAATTGGAAAATCTATGGTGCCAAAAGAAGAAGATAAGTGGAATGAACAAGACACCAAGATGGCAAAACTCAATACCAAGGTATGCATACTATATTTTGTGCTTTAGGACCAAATGGTACTTCTTATATTATGCTTTATGCCATTCATATTTACTCGTAATATTAGTGTTATTTTGTCATTATATATTTTGCTTTAGGTTTTTTTTTTTTGGTATTATTTTTGTGTCTGAAACTGTCATATAACATGAATTGAAACTTAAAGCCTCAATTGTTTGAATAATTGAAGGGATAATTGCTTATTGTTTGTGGTAAGCAATTGTTATGTTTAAAATTAGCATGTATTGTATCTATATTTTTGTTTCATGTTATAATTTTATTCAACTATTACATATATAAATTTTGATACATTAATAGTTCATATTATAGAGATTTTTACACATTAGTGCATTCACGTCGTGTTAGTGTTATTTTTTTCATATTACATTGTGTTTTAATTATTTTCTATATTGTGTTCGTGTCATGTACGAAATATTAGTTTTAATTAACATTATTCAAATAACTATCAATTTCGTATTTTTTATACATTTCAAAATATTCGTACATTTGTATCATGATCATGTTATTTTTCATGTTTTGCCATATTTTAATTATTTTCCATATCGTGTTCAAGTGTGACACTATTCAAATAACTTTTAATTTTATATCACATGTTGTATAATGATTGGTTCTTTATTTTTTTTTGAAAATAAGGTTATATTAATTTTTTATTTAAATTATTATATTAAAAATTTATCAGTAAAAATTAAAATATTTAAATAATAATATGAGATTGGTTTGTATAAATAGACCTTTTTCTTTTAACTTAAGGTTAAGCAAAAGAAAGAATATTATGATGATTAAATAATAAAAAAGAAAAAGCATGTTAAATGATGTGGATAAATTGTTAGTTTATATTTTATTATTTTATTATTTTTTAATATTAAAATAAGTGATAGATATGTCTAAATGAATTAAATTTTTTTATTCATCTTTTTTTACATATAATTTATATATAATGAATTAGATTTATGTATCCATGTTGAATTCGTGTTTTTATTTTTATACCTTACTTTAAAAGTTGTCCTCAAGTAAATAATAAAGCCGAAGCAATGTGATGATTCAAACACTAGTTTTAAGGTTAGAATAGCCTTAGTAAATTTAACAAATAACAATTCCGTTCCTAATCATATGATGTATATTTTCTTTAATTGTATCTTAAATAATAATTATTTTAAAAGATGGAGTCTATTTTCACCTCTATACTTTCGTCTATATGACACTTAACTCTTATTCCTTTTTTTCCTAGTACATGTATCCCATGTAATTTGGCTGTTAGATAAAAAGAGATAACATTGATAGAAAATGCTAATGTAGCTGCAAAGCATAGGGAGCTAAGTATCACACAGGTGAAAGTACGTAATGTAAAAATAGACATTACCTTGGTTATTTATCTTGAAAATGTAACAGTGTAATCTTGTGATAAACATATAAAACCCCAAAGGCATAAGTGATAGCATGGGTTTTTTGGTTACTTGGCCTAGGCACTAGGGTAAAACAGACTTTTTCCTATTTTGAATGCCTCATGGTCTAAAAACCCAATAATGAGTCAATAATAGTTTAACATTTTTAATGATTATTCTTTGTTTCCATATTAATGCGACTATTAGTTTTACTGGACATATATATCTTTTGATTATTGATCAAACTTAATTTTTTTAATATAGTAAAAAAATCACCACCACAATTATTTTATATCTTATTTTTCATTAACTTGTAAGCCATTTTTTATTGACCAAACTAATTTTTTGTGAAATAACACCAAAAAATGCGAAAAATATTTTTTGACAGTTATTTTCTGCAAAAGAAATTACCCTAAAACATAATTTTCATTCTCACAACAATAAATCGAATGTTAATAAAAGTTTCAATGCTTCTGTACATGACAACTACAATTGAGTTATCATTTTTCGTTGACCCATAAATCATTTTTTATTGACCAAGTTATTTTCTATAAACAAACACCAAAAAATATGATACATTTTTTGAAAGTCATTTCAAGCAAAATAAATGGACACTAGAACATAATTTTCATTCTGGCATAAAGAAATTGGATGTTATTACCAGCTTCAAATGCTTTTCCACATGATCAACTACAGTTGAGTCGTCGGGAAGCAAAGTCATAAAAGACTAACGGTGCACATTTTTCTGGCCTTTGGCAAGAGGCTAGGTGGCTAAGCTCTTAATGTTTTAGGTGGTTGTTTGCATTATATATATAGTTAGTCTTGAATGCTAAAGGTTTGCCACCTGATTTGAACAGCAAGGTCCCCCTGGGTTGTAGCTAGGTGGGGACAACTGATCAATTGGGTTCGGTTTTGGTCTATTTTGAGAGTCCCAATAATAAAGTGTCAGCAGATTGACCTTATCTAAAAGAAGCTATTAATCCTTGAATCCTATCACTGAATCGATCTAACTTTCTGGAAAGTGCCATATATATAAAATACCAGCAAACCAACCTGCTATGAAACAATCACATTTAAGAAAAAAAATTGATTAATCTTGGCAAACTACACTATTTTTTTTTTTTAGTTTCTTTTAGTAATAAAATTAGAAACATTCTTAAGTTTTGTCTGAATCTAATCCCTTTCTCGATAGATGATCTCAAAAGACATACTTTACGTATTAACTCGGTCTATTCAATATTTCATTAAAAAATATACGGTACCCTCCCAACTACGTTAACCTTTGTGGGCAAATATTTTTTTTACTCCTTTTTTCAACCGTTCTTGTCTTAGCATGGAAGAGGCACTTGTTGTAAACATTTCATAAATTAATAAAAATATTACACAGTTTGTAATCAATTTTGATTTATTAGTCTCAACATCCCAACTTGATATATATATATATATATATTTTAAATTATTTACGCTGATGTATATATATATATATATATTTAAAAAATTAAACTCATACATCATATTGATAAATCATTTTGGAAATCTTTTTTTTTTTAAAGTAATTACAGGCTAGTTATAATATATCAATTTTTTCCCTTCATTTTGGTGTGCAAAAATAACCAAACGTCCGAATAAAGTTGAATGCTTAACAAATAACAATATAAATCATGTTATCTGAATTTGTATGTGAATATACGATACGGGTATTTTTAATCTTTTTAATTTTTTTATATTTAGAAGATCATATTCAATATCCATTTTAAAATATATGTTGGACATAAGTAATGAATACAAATAATTTTAAAAAATAAAAAGTTTAAAGAACATAATTTATAAAAATATGTATATATGCATATATATTATTATGATTTTGAACTACACATAGCTCTTTCCCATTTTAAAATTTGAACTTGACATCTCCAAATTGAAATTTTAATTTTTAATTAGGTCGATATCCCTTGGGAGATTTTATTTTATTTTTTCCCCTTAAACTGATGATTGCCGCTTTGTTTTCAATATATAACGATTTGCAGCGTATCTTGTGGTCTGTGTTTAGCATATTTTATATGATATATAAATGAATTATTATTTTGTTTTTTCTTTGAATAATTCAGTTTTTAATTTAATCGGTGTTACGTATCTCTAAAGAAGAATTCAACTTTGAGGCAGCTTTTGATTTTTTCTTTTTCTTGTCAAAGGTTCATAAAAATATTTTGTAATTTTCTTGAATATTGGTTCCTTTTTTCAACACAAATTAAGGGAAGGTTACGAATGCACGAAACAAGTGACATCAATCGCACACGTTAATAGGCAATAGATGAATGAATAAAACCAACTAGTATTTGCATTTTAGGATATTATTAACTTCCTTAATTCACTTTTAAAAATTTATTATATTATTATTAGTATAATTTTATTCGTAAATTATACATTTTTTACTTAATTTTTGAAAATTTTTATTTTGATTATCGAATTTAAAATAAATGAATCAACAATATTTGTAAAATATATATATATATTTTTTTTGATCACTCAAAGGTTTGAAACTAACAATTTCTGTAGTTTTTTATGTTTAATTAATTTTGGCCTGGTATCTCATATGATAAAACAACAATTGTTAACATTTAATGGCTAAATGATCAAAACCTTGGCGATCAAAACAATCTTTTTAAATTAGATGATAAAAGCGGAAACTAAAAAATAATTGAATAATCAAATCAATAATTTACCTAATGTTTATATGCATTTTAAGCAATAACAAACACAAAAAGATGTCTTTCTATTAATATAAAAGGAGTAATTGAGTTGATTCAACCGAAAACCAATTGAATCACTAGAATGTCAAAATAATCAATTTAAAGTTAAATATAAATAAATAAAAATGTATTTAAAAGGTAATTTAACTTTTAATTTTAATATATACTTTAAGAAAAAAAATCACTCACCTTTAAATATCTCATGTGTATAAAAAACTATCCACTTTCCCAAATCTTTTAAAACCATCTACTCTTTTCTTATTTTCCCAAAAAAAAGAAAGAAAAATTTTTGTTACATAGACATTTTTTTCGGTTGAATATTTAGTAGATTGCTTTAAGGAATGATTTCTTTTGTTTTCATTGAATCAACATTAAAATAATAACTTGATTGCAAGAAATAACATGAATTATAATATTAAAAAAATAGCGTAGTTATGTCATTAATACGTAATTATTTACTATTACAATTTATATTTTATTTATTTTTAATTTTGAAAATAAAATCTTATATGCATTTGCGTGTGTCACACAAGTTAATAAAATAAAATAT
>JBBYHL010147550.1:6609-31107 GCA_038381835.1 Adansonia madagascariensis | reverse complement strand
ATTAAAGCCGGATAAAAATTAAAGTTCAAATTAACCATGATCAATAAGGTACCAATTTTGGGCACCACGAGAGGGTCAATCCTTACTTATGGCTGTAACCGAGTCTTGAACCCTTAAAATCATCTCTCGTACTTCATAAACCATAGAATTTAACTTTAGGGTTTCGTGCCCTTAAAGCATTAATTTTGACAGTGACCAACCTCACCTGGCCAAAACAGATTGGTGGTGACTCCAAACAAATGGTCACTTTGTAATAACTATTTAAGGTTAAGTTGAGTGAGAGATTCATCTCAACCAGCTGGTCCCCAAAGTAAGAAAATATTGATTAATGATATGGCCTATAGAAGTAAGAGAATATAAAATAGTGATATATTTAACAAATATAGGAACGAAGGCCATTTAAGTCGGGCTTGGTCAGAATTCACACCAGGCCACATTATGATAGTTACAAACCTCAACAATGATGATTGGAAGTAGTGAACAACTAATCATTGATAATAAGAATCGACGTTTATCATTACAATCCATTTGCACTAGGCCCATCACGTTCTTCAGGATTTTTTATATACCAAGATTGGTTATCTCGTCACAAATATTTGAATAAAAATCATCGAGATCACATGTCTTTTGATGCCATGCCTTGACAGATCCTAAACAATTTGAAAATCTTTCTATTTATGGCCGATCACCACCATAGACTGTTAAGACTGATCTGATAGGAGCAAGCAAGATATCCTGCATTTAACATCACCAAGGATAAAATTGAATATTAGTTAATAGTTCATCAGGAGCTCAATGTTGATGTTTCATATATAGACTTTTTTTATATGATCTTATAAAAAAGATCTGGACACAATTGAATATAGGGTTTGGTTACATTTTCCTCTTTAGATTAAGGCTTAAGAGTACACAAGTTGTCTTCAATGAAAGGCCTAGACAAAAAGAAAATATTATACTGGTTGTGAAACCAGATTTGCATCCTAGGATAGATTCTAGGCAGTTCCAAAATTAATGGTTTGCCATTTGTCAATGCCTACTGCAAAAAGCAGAAATTGAAAGCTAGAGCAGAAATCAAGCAACTTATTTTCCTTTGAGGATAACTTGATAAGCAATCGTTTATGAACAAATATTTTTGGATTAATGGACAAATTTATCACTATACTACAAGTGAACATTGAAATTTGCACTATATTTTATTTTGATTGATATTTGCCATTTTAATTTTAAGATTAGTACAAATTTGCCACTATACTATTATTTGATTGAATTTCACTTCTAAACTTTAATCTTTAATTGAATTTTGTCATTAAAATTTGATTCTAAAAGATATGACGTAAAATTTAATTTATAAAAATTAAAAACATAAAAAATTAACATAAAATTTTCATTTTATAAAAAGCTAAACTTATTTTTTTACCATTTTTTATTAATTTATTATTAAACCTTGATTATTAAAACAAAATATTTGAAAGAAATTTTTTTATTAAATTTTGTCTTAAATCATACAAAATCAATGTTAAGTGACAAAATTCAATTAAAAATAACAATTTAGTGGAAAAATTCAATCAAACAAAAGTAGAATGGAAAAAATTCAATATTTAGTTAACCTATAGTGGCAAATATATATTTAATTCAAAAGTATAATGGTTAATATCAATTAAAATAAAGTGTAGTGGTAAATTTCAATACCCACCTATAGTATAGTGGTAAATTTGTAACTTAATATTTTTTTAGTTACATCATCTACAACCATGAGATAGCATTTATTTTAAACACATTTACTGAGGTAAAAGTTTATGATTATGATCCTACCTTAATGTCAACATGGTGATATATGTTGGGAATTTACAGCAAATGTAATACTGTAAAACATTATGGTAATAATTGAAAAAACTAAAAATTATATAAGAATTGAAATATGAGAAAACAACGAAATTACCAATTACGAAGAATAAATTAACACCAATTGAATCAAGATTTGGAACTTTGACTTTAAGATGATTATTGCCTACCTCTTGGGTGCTTGATAGTTTCTTGCAATTCATCTCCCATGCCTTCTTAATCACATCGCAATTGGAAAAACTATTGATCATGACACTACGAACCAAAAGATGCAAAATTCTTTCTAAGCAGGGAAAACTACAGGACCCTGATCAGATGAAGAATAGATGAAAACCCAGAGAATTTTTTTAGATCAGTTAAAAAAGTGAACAATTTCAATGTCAAAACCATATTTGAAAATGTTATAATGTTTAAAAGTGACAAAGCAACCAACAGTTACATTTTTTGATTAAAAATGTAATGGTTCATATTACAATTAAACACTGCAATTAAAACCAAAACTTTTTGGATAAAAATATCTTAATTGGTCAATTAGTTGGTTTGGATTAGGTTTAACAAACCTAATGAGTTAGGCTCAAATAACTCATAACGAATAAGCTCTATAAATACAAGGCCTACTTGACCTTGAGCCTAAGCCTAGCTTAATTCAGTCCAACCAAGTTCTTTATCTTCAACTTGGCACTATTCATTCATCGTAGGTTTCAATCATGTATTGTAATCATACACTGTGTATCTATGTATGAAAACCTACGTATCAATATACGTATTTCATATTATACATCCTTAAATTAGTATTGATATCCAATAATCCCCTACATGAATTGTCTAATTAAAATGACAAACTAACTCAGAATGAGAGAGAATAATTATGAAGAGTTATTGCATTAGAATAGGTAGCTTTTGTCTTTGAACCTTCCCTTATGACAACTATCAGATTTATTTGGCTAATTAGTGAACTTGATGCCTTGAACTATTTATCCTTTCTTGTAATTCAAGACAATAGGTGTCACACAATCCCTCTTCAAACACCATTGGTTCTCACAGTTATGTTCATTTTGGCCCTGCACATGCCTTGATTTTTGAAAGTTCTCTAAAAAATTTACCCTTATCAATTCTTATAGAAATAACCACGTTTGAGACTCACATAGGTGATTTCTTATTAAGAGTATCTATAATACCTCACTTAATCTTATCAAGCTATAAGAATCATTAAAAGCATAGCTTAACTTAACTCTTTTACAAGCAGCATTGATTCATAGTAGGAATAGGTAATAGCGGTTAATTCTTTTAGTGTTCACACTAAGTTAACATAACTCATTTGTCCTTTTGAACTTAGATCTTGGGATCTCTAATCAACTAAGTTGGGTTGCCATTATATAACTTTTTAATTTATAGGCTTAGTTCCCATTCCCCTTGATGATTTATAGACTTGCTCTCTTATTAAGCCAATCGTTAGCAGATTCGAAATACTATCCTTTGATTTATGTAATCAATAAGGATAACTCATTTGAGAGTAATTGTCTTACGGTATTGTGTCTTTGACAAAAGTGTCAAGACTTACCATTATACAAACAACTCTGTGCCCTATTAATTTGCACATTGTTATTGCAATATATATATATTACTAACACATGTTTCACCTAATATGGAATATCTTCTAAAAAAATTTTGAAGTCATTCTAATTCTTCTTCAACATTATCTAAAGCAATAAGCTCAGATTCTATTATGGATTTAGACATATACATTCATTTGGAGGATTTCCAGTACACTGCAGCTTTTCCAATAGTAAAGATATATCTACTAGTGGATTTTAAGTCTTTAGTATCTAATTTCCAATTTAATCACTATATCCTTCAAGCATAATTGGATATTTCATATAATGTAGTTTATAACTTGAGATATATCTCAAACATATGAGTACCCCTATAATGGCCTTGTTTCGGTGCTTGTCTTATACCATATAATGATTTAACAAACCTACACACCTTCTTTTCTTGACTTAAAACTACAAACCCTCAGGTTGTTCCCTTTTTCATCTAATGTTTTTGTTAAAGAAAGTTGTTTTAATAGCCATTTAGTGCATTTCTATCTTTTTAATAGTAATAATCATTATTAATGTTTGTATGGATGTTATTCTTGATACATGTAAATATGTATCAAAACCACCCACACCCTACTATTTCTATCTTTTAACAATAAGCCATACTTTATATTTATCAATAGCTCCATTAGCTTTTATTTTCGTCTAAAAAATCCATTTGTAACCTAATGGATTTGTTCTAGGATTTGTGCCACTTTAAGCACCATCAAGGATTACTAATCCCATGGATAAAGTTTTATCTATTTCTCTATATTAAGGTAGCTAGCAGCACCTATGCATGCTGATACTAGGCCATCACACTTTTCTCCACTTATAATGTTATTGTCCTTATCGACACTAAAATCACATCCAAGTTCCCTTGTTGCAAAAATTCAAGATATGTGCTTCTTATACCCTCAATGACTGGGCCATGATTATATCAAATGGCACTAAAATGGTGCTCATTCACGTTTGCTGATTGTTAACTGAATCCATATTAGTTTTAGATCTTATCTTGACTTAGTAAGATACCTACACATTTTCATGTATTTGTAGCAAGGTCTTTGGCCCTTCCATAATTCATATTGTGTCTTGTTTGATTTCTTATGGGGTATTTTCTTTAAAATATATCTGGCCATTAAAATAGCCTCCCCTGCAAGTCCTGAGGTAATCCTAAACTTATTAATAAAACGTTTATCACATCTTTCAACATTAGCTTTTGCATTTCACAATACCATTTTGTTGAGATGAATAAGGAGTGCTGCTTTGATGGATTATTCCAAGCTATAAGTAAAATTCAACGAACCATATTCACTACCTTTATCACTCTTTATTTTCATCTTTGCTTCTCAGTAAATAGATGTAACAAATATGATAACTTCTAATATATATAGTATATCTGAGATAATTTAGAAGTCAGTGTATGAAGGAATATATAAAATATAAACACATGTATATATACACTCAGACACAGATTCTAAAGCATTAATATGCATGGATTCTAAAGCTTTCTTTCCAAAGAAACCAACATGTAATATATTCCATTATCAATTTTTTTAAACGAGGAATAAATGGAAATAAAATTGAAACAAAAATTAAATAAGCACTATCGAAAAACACTTTGATAAAATAGTAGTGTATATATCAATAATGATATAGCTAACCGTCTTAAGTTGTTGGGAACATATAGGAAATTCAATACTGTAAAACGATATGGCAATAATAAAAAAACAAAAATTATATCAAAATTGAAATATGAGAAAGGAACGGAAGTACCAATTACGAAGAACAAATTAACATTGATTGAGTCAAGGTTTGGAACCTTTGACCTTAAGACAATTATTACCTACCTCTCGGGTGTTTAACAGTTTCTCACAATTCTTCTCCTAGGCGTCTTCAATCACATCGTAGATTGAAAGTATTGTCGATTGTGATACTATGAACTAAAGGATGCAAAATTCTCTTTCAAGAAAGAAAGAATGCAGATCCCAGATCAAATGAAGAATAGATGAGAAATCGAGAGAATTTTTTTAGATTAGTTAGAAAGTGAACAATTTCAATATCAAAACCAAATTTAAAACTATTGTAATGTTTAACAGTGACAAAGCAACCAACGATTATAATTGTTTCATTAAAAATGTAGCTGTTCATCTTACTATTAAATACAATAATTAAAAATGATACTATTCATAGCCAATTGGTTTCAATCGAGTTTAACAAACCCAATGAGTTTTGCTCAAATAACTCTAACGGACTAGGCTCCATAATGATAAGGCCCATTCAACCTTAAGCCCAAGCCTAGGTTGGTTCAATTCATTACTCTTCAAGTGGGAATTATGGGATCAATTCCTCATTCACCATGGATATTTATCATATATTTTAATCATACACCATGCATCGTAATATATTAAGATACGAACCTTAATATATCATAGTAGACAACACTTTGAATCATTGTACGGCCCCAGTCGGTCAGGTGAATTGCTCATTTAAACCTCTTGTATGTGTTGCGTTAAGAAGTTGCTACATATCTATTTTCGCTATAAGTGTGATTGATCACCTATTAAAATCATTCACTAAAGAGATATGAAACTCTAAAAGAAAAATTTTGTGATCTATGTATACCAGAGATCTATAAAGTTGGGCTTGGAAGTCCATTACACCACAAGCAAGGACTTGATCCCTCTCGTGATACCTAATAGTTAGTACCAACTAATCACACTTATCTAAATTTGTTTTACCTTGGTTTCAGTCGTATATGTTCAACCATAAACCCCTTTTACTTATTCCAAAAAACAAAAATCAACATAAAATGTACCCCAAAACTCTTATCGGGACTAGCTCCAATTCACAGTTGTTTCAAAGCAAAAATCATTTAAAATGGAAAAATTCCACAAAAATGCTTGACTCCAAAAATACTTACTTGGTGACTCCATTTTTAATTTTTTTAATCAATTTTTACTCCATTTAAAAGAAATCACAAAAATAGCATACTTGGACTAAATTCAAGAACACTTTGAAAACAACATTAAAAATCAACTTTATTTAAGTCAACTTGGAAACTTTAGTGTAAGTCACTAAGGACCTTCTATAGGACACACCTAGACCTATTGACACGCTAAACATGACTCTGAGAATCAAGTCTGAGGCATCCAAATGCCTTAGAATAGTGAGCACAAACCAAGAGATAACTGAAATAATGACAGATTTGATGTTTCAAGCTCTCTGAATTTATAGTAGATTATTCCTATCATATAAAATCGCCAAACGAAATCTTAATGAATGCTGACTCACTATGATTCTACCTAAAAATATTAAAAAATGCAAAAAAATCATTTTAGCTGTCACATAAATTTTTAATTGGACATTATTGTATTGCATAGCATGTCTAACTAGTTTGCTTTTTGGATTTTCTTAATACCCACTAGACAAGCCATACATGCTTGGAAAGCTTATTCACTCTAATTTTATATAAAATATAAGAAAAATATAAAAAATAATTATCCTCATAAAAAATGGTTCATAATGTTAATCAGATGCTGAAACAGAGTTATGTGAATAGCTAGTGTTCTAGGATTTTATGTATATGTCCGATCATGAAATTGAATGTTTTAATAGCCAATTTCACAGCCCAATCAATGAGGATTATAGGAAAAATACTAAAAAAATTTAATAAGGCCTATAACCTAATCAAAATATATCTTTTTAACGAGACTATCTTGCTGGACTGCAATAGTGGCTTTAAGATGACTTATGATCATGAAGCGTTTTGTCATATTTTTAAAACATGCCAAGGACCTAGATACATGTTTTTCAACATTGGTGATATGGTTTGGAGTCATGCAAATGACTTTGCTTTTATCGCTTTTGTTCATTATTATTTATTCTTATCGAGTGATGACATATCAATGATAGTACTCACTTGTGTGCTAAGACCAGCACCTAAGAGACACCATACAACACAATTTGACATAGCCAAACAACACTAAGCAAGTTTGGACTCGTCCAAGTATATTTAAACACTTAAAAATATTTTTATTTTGCTTAGAATCAGCTTTAGTTCCAGCTACTTTATTTAATATCCCTAATTACATATTAAAGAGCTTATTAAACAAAATCAAACTCTGATACACCTATTGATTAAGTGAATCAAAAGCTTGCCTTAGGGGATCTTTTTATGTAAACAAGGTTTTTACACAATCCAAACAAACTATCATGCATTTAATCAAAGACATAGAATGCTAACCTAAGTTTCTAGCAACTAATCACCTATTCTAAACACAAATTCAACTTGGTTGATTCATTCATGCTTTCCTAATCATTAATTCACATCAAGTTCTCATCATTCAACAATCAAGCACAAGAAAACAAGCTTGGATTTAATTTAATTAACATGCTTAACAATCAAATCATGCTTTTAACTAATTAAGCTTATCAATTGCACATGTAAGCCTCTAAATTCATTCAATTAAGCATAAATTTCAGCTTACTCAAGTTCATCTTAACTTAATTCATCTAGATTTCACCAATTAAGCATCAATTATGCAAAGCCCACTCAATCACACAAGAAATCAAGGCAACTGAACCTAAATGAATTTTTTCTAGCTTATTCAAACATTCATGCAGTTCAAGAACTTATGATTTCATCATTTTGCACTAGATTCAATTTCTAATAAACTAGGTTTAAGTTTAAATCAGCCCGTAATAGCTTAAATTAGCAAGATCTTATGAAATTAAATTAATGAAGCGCAAGATTAAGCTAACCTAAGCTAGTTGAACATGGTTCCTTTAATCTCTTTATGTTCGAACACTTTATTAAGCTAGGAAATTATGATTTCATCATTTAAACTTCAAAATTCTAGCTCAGTATCATAAAAACCTAGTTCAACTAAGCTCAAACCATCTAGATCCTAAGAAAGCATGCTAACTAAAACCTTGGTCTAGTGAGATTGCTTTAGTCGAACACTATGTCAAGCATATTAATCATGATTTAAGCTAGATTTCAATAAGTAATCAAGAGATCATGCTTTGAATAACAAGAAAACAAGTGAAGCATAGCTTAAATCAATATACAAAGCATACATAGCATCATGATTCCTCAAGGTCGAACACTAAAGAGGGCAAGATTAACTTAGTTAAACATCATTCAAGCATCAAAAAGCATTATCATCAAAATCATGAAATTAAAGAGAAAATATAGAAATTAAACCTACTCTAAGGTTGCTTCTTTCCTAAAAATGATGAGAGCTTAAGAGAAAAAGAGAATTCTTGATTTTCTAAAGCTTACTAAATGTTTCAAAATTGTGAAATCACGACTAATCACCTCTATTTATAGGCCTATAAGTTAGTGATTTAAGCTCTAATCATCTTGAATGTTCTTGGCTAAATCAGTAACCTCTTAACTAATTTTAAGATAAATAACAATTATGCCACTAATGGATAGATGAAAAAAATTAGCGCATTATGCACATGTTAAATTCGGCCATGATTATGTTATGCACTAATCTATGTACAACTTTTTATTCCATTCAATTGACCATGGTTTGTTAATGTAAAAGTGCAATTAAATGTTTTTTCTCACAGTAAAAATGTGTCTTAATAACTTTTCTCCAAAAATGTAAAATTTTTCTATCCTGATCCTCTCTAATTTAGCCTCAAGAATTTCTTACTTTTTAAATTCCTATGGTCGTATTATGACGCGATCTCAATTACATTTTTTTGACCTAAAGGCCATGTTCAATTTCATTTTGGTGTAATTAATTTTGAAATCTGAGTTGTAGAAGTTTTCTAAGTTCCAAATCTAACTCTAGGCTAAAATGTTTTCTTTTCACAGTTGACTTTGCCTAGAGTTGACTTTTGTCATTATGTTGACTTTTGATTTTAACTTCTAAAACAAGTTTTTTTTACCCAAATGTCATCAATAAGTACTTTAATCACCTCAACAAACATACCCCAATCAACTTTTGACATTCTCAGATTTTCAAGAACCAATTTTTGATTTTTCAAAATCTGATGCCGACCCTCTAAATTGGACAATCAATTTCAAATGCCTCATTATGTTAACATATGCTCATTGGAACTAACCATAAGCTCAATTAAATTTTTTATCATCTATAACTCATCCGAGAAGATCTTGAACTAGAAAATTCCACTTTGCTCCTAAAATAGGGAAAAAGTCAATTAGGGCCTCAAACAAAATAGAGTGTCTACATCGTGTATCTATGTATGACAACATATGTATCAGTATACGTATTCATATTGTACAACCTTAAATTAGTATTGATATGCAACAATATATGTTTATGTTTATTTGATCAATACTTTTTTGTTTTTATTTGAGGAGATAAAGAAGGATTCGAAATTGTTTTTGAATAAAAGATCATGTATTATTCATTAGATCAAATGGAGGAATGTTTCATTATGCTTTTTTCTTTTAGAAGAGCCTAACAAATCTTAACCCAAATGTTACACTGATTGAGCTTCAACGTTAAGAGTTAAAAAAAATAGAAGAATTAATAATATAAGCTCTATTTTGGCTTTCATCTTTTCATGATACCCATGATAATCTTATAATATTGTTTTTGCTCTTTTTGAGGGTAATGAAAGTGGTAAAAAAAACAAGCTCCCCTTCTCAGATATTTTCTCATAATGATGTAAAGCAGAGTAGAAAATCCCCTCTCCTACCATTAAAAAAAGTGAATAAATAAATAAAAAAATTAAAGATCGATCATTAAAGAAAGAGATCTATTTCACGTGTCAAGATCATATAATTTTTATGAAAATAAAGGATTAAATTAAATTAAATTAAATTAGATCCCATAAATTGAAAAACAAAAATGTGGAAGCCAAAAGTCGCTATCTTCTATTACATCACAAGCACTGCAAAAGAAAATAGGATCTTTTTTTTGAAACAACTAACAACTAATGTCTACCATAACTATTACTACTAGACATTTTACGTTACATGGGTAGAAGGAGAAAGCTCAAATATATGGTCGCTCTATATTTGACTTGCATTGTTTACGTCTCGACATGACATACTCCTAGCTAGGCGGTTTGGCTGGGCTGTTAAACCTACTACCACTCCAACTGCCTACAACATTGGCTTCCTTTTTTAATTGTATGATCAGCAAGCCTTTGCCTCCCTAATTTGGTAGTTGATATACATATATCGATGAAATCAAAATCCTAAAATGTATATATGCATGTGCTCGAGAAGCCAAAATATCTTAATATTGCTTTTATAATTAGGATATAAATAACTTTCTTAACTATTTCTAATGATAAGGTTATAGTATCCTCATGCATTGCATAAGTTTAATGCCTTCTTTGAGTCATTTTATAAGTGCATTTTTCATATTGTCACGATGATGCATTCAAAACTTAATATTTTCTTTTTGGTGTAACTGAAATAGAGTAAAGATTGCATTTTATTTCATGTTCATAAATCTCCTTCGCATATGCCCTCTATTGGAACTTGGAAGAGCATGTCTCTAAAAGAATAGAAAAGTAAATGAAGAAAAGACTAACACATGTTGGACTTTATACGACCCATATGATAATTAAGTGGATCGAGATAAATATTTTAATTAATATTGATATGATATTATCTAGTAAATCCTATTCGGATTAACTACTCTAGGGTAAGAGTTAAACTCTACTTCAGTAACTAATTAGAATATAGACTCCTTAATGGTATGATAAAACTCTAGTTGGTTTTGTAGTATAGATCCCTAGTCTAGTCTATATAAATTGCCTATGAACCATCGTAAGGTAATTATCCAAAAATAAAGTAATAGACTAGAATGCTTATATAAGATGTTCGTCTTCGTGTATTTAAAACGATTTCATGTTTTTAATTAATAATAGCTAAAGGTATGCTTTTAATTTAAATTTTATATGTGGCATCAGAGTTAGGTTCTTTAGTTATGTTGTGTAGATTATGTCACTAAATTTTATATGTGGTTTAATCACGTTATTGACATTTTAATTAGTTAAAACCAAATATTTAAAAAAAATCATGCGGCTATTCATACAAATATATATACATCAAACTAAATTAGTCAAGGGTTTTGTAACTTGAGGAAAAAAAATAGATTCGAAGACCTGAATGTGGCATGCATAACTTAGAAGCATGAGATATGCTTGATAAAAGTATAAGTTAAAATTATGGCTTTTAAATTTGGTGAAAACTTAGTTAAAAGCATGAGAAAAACCACGGGGAATTAAAAAAAAAAGGTCTATTGTAGGTTTTAAATCCCAAAAGGTTTTCCATGATTTGAGAATGATCTTTGTGTTTTTGATCAAATTAATGCATAGGCTATGTAGATTTCATATTAAATCATGTTTTTGTGATGTTAATTGCACAAATAAGGTTAAAAACGTGAAAATGTCATCCAAAAACAAGAATCAGACCCAAACGGTTCAAAAAAATCTAGCTGGGTGGTGTTCGACCCAGCTGGAGCAAGCAAAAAAGGGTAGGACTTTGTCCCAACCGAAGCTCACGTGCTCTAGGTGGCGTGTGCGGCACTATTCCAAGGCTATTTCAACCTTGGTTTTTTCTAGATCCAACATTTTGTGATTTTTTAATTTTTGGTAATCTTTTTGGAATTTAAAGTTACGTAAAATATTTATTATTTATTATTTGTGTTTAATTATATAATAAATATGCTTGTGTAAATATTCTATAATTTTATTTCATTATAAAATATATTGGTATGTTGAAAATATTTTGGCAGCATATACTCTCCTTATAAAGTATCCTATATTTGTGTACTTTCAACCTAAAATTTAGTGCATATTTGAATGTTGAGGTTTTTGTTTGCATTATAATCTTAATATGCACATCCATGTATATCATGAGAAAAATATATTATGATCTTATGCATATTTTATATGATTGAAAGAAAACATGTCATGGAATGTAGATATTATGTCATGATTTTTTAATATGTTATAGCATGACAAATTGCTATTCCATTATAGTATATAAATTTATGATGTCATTGTTAAGGATCTAAATTACTAGCTTGGTATTAGCCAAAGCTCTTTAAGTTACATGATTTAGATAAATTAGTAGTTATTTAAATTAAAAAATTTTTTCTTTAAATAATTACGTATAGTAAATGACATCAATAAAGTTTTATGTCATGAATTTATTTTGTGTATATTTAAGTTATTAAATTATGTATGCAATTATTTATGGTATAAATATATTATGTCATCATAAAGAATCTAACTCAATTGCTTGGGAATAGCCAAGCATCTTAAATTGATTGATTTAGTTAAATTAGTAGTTATTTAAAATAAAGTTTTTTTTTTAAATAACTACATACGGAGGATAACATTAATATGTAATTGTTTATACTGTAATTGCAATAAGTTAACATGATTTCATATTATATTCCACTGCAATTATTAATGTGCAATAAAGAATTCAGCATATATTAATGATGTCATTATTAAAGTTCTAAATCATTAGCTTAAAATTAGTCACAGCATCTTAAGTTTGTTAATTTAGATGACAATTGTGTACTTATTTAAAATAAGGTTTCCTTTACATAACTATATAAGAAAAATGGCATGATAAAGAATTATTTGTGATATGCAATAAGTTTTATACATACATGTCAGATATTATTATTAAGTTCTAAATCATTAATTTAAGAATAGCCACAACATCTTAAGTTAATTGATCTGGATAAAATAGCAGTTATTATTTAAAAACTGCCAAAAGAAAAATGACATCTATAAAGTGTTTGAAATTAGTTATTTGGTCCATTAAGGAAATTATTAATTTTGTAAAAAGGTTAAAGGATAAAATAATATAATATCAAAGTTAAATTTTTTTAGGCAGACATGTATGAATTATTTAATTTTGGTGTTTTAAAATTATTTTTTATCATTAAAGTTATAAATTCATATGCATGATGAACTTTTATCTACAGAAAAGTTTAGATTTATATTTGAATATAAAATATTCAATTAAAGTATAGTTCCTTATATTTTGTAGCAATTTTTACTATTGTGATTAATAAAGCTATTAGAATTAAATACTGTCTAGTGATAAAACTTACTCTAATGAAGGAGTTAGTTAAGCTATTTTGGGTGTAAGGACCTTGACTTAGCATTTTGGGTGGACAATGTCCTCAACTAATAAAGTGCGCAAAAGAAAAATAGATTTCAATGTAGAGTGGGAGTAATCTAACCATTTAAGGATGATGTGCATCAAATCCTATATTAATAAATCAAATTAGTATTTCATCCTAAATTGTTACAAGGTCAAGGATTATTGTAAAGCCTCTAAAAACCACATTGTTAAATCTGATAAGGTTTTAGCTATCACCCTGATAAGGAATTTTTCAAAATAAAGTGTAACAATTCTAAAAGATGTGCATGAGCACATTATGGGATTTGAGAGACATTATTGCTCGACTTAAATTTTAAAAATTAAGTTTTTCAAGTAAATTTCTTATGACTTACACATTTAACTTTTTTTTTTTAATGAGTTTGACCATAAGAAACGTACAAAGAAAATGGTCTATCAATGAAATCTCAATGGTATATCATTATGAGGAAAAGAGATTAACGAATGAGAAATTAGATTCAGTTAGCCTAGTGACTCAAGGTAAAAAGTGATAAGTAGGCACATGTGTTATAAAGGTGAAAAAGAAAAAAAATGCCAATGGACAAAGTGGCATCAAGTTTTTCATTTTGTTTTAACTCAGACACATAAGAAAAGATTGGCTAAAATATAAAAGGGACTTGAAAATAAAGATAAACTCATTTTGTATGAATATGTTTTGCTGATGTTTCTCATAATACATGGTGATTGGACTTATGTTTAACGAATTATATTTCTATAACTGTTTAAGGTTTCATAAAGTCAAGGAAATCAAAGGAAAGTGGAAGGAATATCTACTATAGAAATCGCTAAGGACTCTTAGGATTATTTTTTTTAAATTAAGATTTATTTTAAACCTTAAAAAGGTTTTATCTTTCATTTTAGAAATTTTCTAAGATAAAAAGTGTTTTGAATTTAAAATTTAAATTCTATTGTTGAAATTTTAAAAGAAATTTTTTTATTGGATTTTTGGTCATTAACTTGGATCCTGATTGTGAGAATAAGTTTGTTAACTAATCACATGATTTTTTGGTGATAAAGATGTGCTATAGATAAAAGCTCCTTCAAAGTTATGGTATAAAGATTGTGTCACATCTCCATAGAGAAATTAAGAGAGTTGACAATGATGGAGTTCTTGAAACTCTTGAGTTTGACACTTAAGTTAGTTCATCAAGGAAAAAGCAAACTAACTAGTCCACAAAAGGAAGTTAAAAAAAGCACTATAATATTTAGAGATCATACATCTTCTCCTAAGTTTATGGATTAATGCATTAAAACTACTATTGATGTCTTCATTAAAGTTTCAACCAAATTGTTTTAGATAAAGTTTCTTAGAATTACGGAATAATTGGAATCCTACTCAAGACATTTATGAACTTGGGTTGTCTAGTTAAAGTGAAAGCTTATAACCCAAACATAAGAAAACTGGATCCAAGAATTGTTAGTAGTTATAGGCTATGCAATTAACTCAAAGGGGTATCGATTTTAAATGTCTCTCATATTCAACTAGAATTGTTGAAGTTGGAAATGCTAAGTTTCTTATAGATCATGAGTTCAGTGGGAGGACTTTCCTCTAAGGTTGATATTGATAAATTTATTTAGATTGATCATTTGCAAAGGACTTAATTGTTTCTAAAAAAAAAGATATAGAATTAACTAGAAGACAATCAAATCAAGTACAATCTTTACAATAGATCATTAATCTCACTGACTAAAAGTGTACAAAATGTACAAATAATTATAAAAATAAGATTAATGGTTAAGAAACTAGCCATTTCTATGACTTGTTTGTATACTTATAAAAGTCTAATTTTGATATTGGGCATAAAGATGATCTCGTTTTCACTAGCCACGAATAGTGATAATTTCACACTTTGGCATAAAGCTATGATAAAAGAGATGAAATCAATGGCTAATGATCCAATCGAGTAACTCATTGAATTACCATTAGGTTATTTTGAACAATATAAGATTAGACTTGTGGTCAATGGTTTCACTCAAAGGAGCTATTGATTGAGAAAGTTTCATTAAGAATTATCATAGTTTTTGTAGCTCATTTTTGATTGAGAGTTACATTAAATGATAGCAAAAACGACATGCTTGAATAAAGATCTTGAGAAGAGGCATATGTGACTCTACCTGAAGGTTTTTTTTGAATTCCACCAATGGTACGTAAAGTTTAACAATATCATTTGGCTTTACTAAAAATATTGTTGATCATTATTTATACCTTAAGGTTAGTGGGAGTAAAGTCATAGTTTTAGTTTTATATGTTGGTGATATTCTCCTTGCAAGAAGTGATTTGGCTTTGTTACATGAGAAAAAGTTTTTCTTTCTCAAAACTTTGATATGAAGAATTTGGGTAAAACTTCATATGTCATACGCATAAAAATTCATAAAGATAAGTCTAAAAAGACATTAAGTCTATCTCAGGAAGCCTATATCAGGATAGTTTTAGATATAATTAAGATGCAAAGCTGTTCACCTATAAAGGCATAAATTAAAAGGAAATATTTCAATTTGAGCCAATATCTCCAAATAGTTTGGAAAAAGAGCATATGAAAGACATTACATATGCATATAGTATTAGGAGCCTTATATAGGATCAAGTTTATACGAAACTTGACATAAGGTTTATAGTAGAAGTGCTTGGTAGATATTAATCTTGGCCTTGGATTATGAAAGCTGTCGAAGGAATTATGTTATAAAGTAATATCACAGGCAATAAGGTTAAGATATTTTTTCTCTAGTTTGAGAGTTGTCAGTAAAGCCATTAAAGATCTATTGTAACAACTCTTATGCAGTTTGCTTTTCTAAGAATGATAAAAGTGGGAGTCATTACAAGTAAATAGATATAAAGTAGCTTGTTGTTAGAGACTCTATAAAGAAGCAAGAAGTGGATATCCAACACATTAGTACAGATTTAATGATAGTGAATCTCATGACTAAAGCATTGTTAACAAAACAGTTTAAAATTCATGTAGATCATATGTGGCTAGTTAAATGCTGTCAAGATGCATTTTGGCTTATTTGATTTTGTTAATTTCACATTCTTAGAGTTTATAAACATGTTTTAGTTTGTCTACATAAAGTTTACTTGTCAAAAGGACCTTGAATGATTACAGAAAATTCATTCATAAAGTATTATCTCATAAAATGCTCTTTTAGAGATGATCATGTATTGTAATACATGAAAGGAAATATTCATTTTAGAATGCTATCGCCATGATTCATGCTATGTAAATCTTTAATTGAGTGAGAGTTGGACTAGAATAACTTAAGGCTATATTAAAGTTTTGGATTTAATTATAACCTATTTAAGTTCTTGCTTTATCATATGGGTCAAGTGGGAGAATGTTATACTTTATGTGGTTCATATGATAATTAAATAGATCGAGATAAATATTTTAATTAATATTGAGGGATATTATTGTGTAAATCTTATTCAAATTAACTACTCTAGTTGTAGGAGTTAAACTCTACTTCAGTCACTAATTAGAATACATACTCCTTGATGGTAGGATACAACTCTAATTGTCTTCTAGTATAGGTCCCTAATCTAGTCTACATAAATTATCTATGCACCATCATAAAGTAATTATCTAGAAATAAAGAAATAGACTAGAAAATTTATACGAAGTATTCATCTTCGTATACTTAAAACAATGTCATATTCTTGATCAATAATAATTAGAGATAGGTTCCTAAATTAAATTTTATAATACCCTTTTGTACTTTCATTAGATATGGAACTGCTTCATTCAAACTTTATTTCAATTAGCAACAGATTGAATGTTCATGACTCAAGCTTAGCTGTCAATGTATTGATATAATCATGAAATTTCTGATATTTGACTCCATTGATTTTCGATATCCAAAACACAGTTTGTGGCTTAAACTTTATTTCTAGTTTCTTCTATTAGATAGGCATGAAGAAATGAAACATGTATATATATATATATATATATATGCACACACACACATACATATAGCATGAGTCAAACAGATGTACACTCAATCATGTTTAATTTTTTGTGAAATTAAGGGCGGTGGTGCAATTCAGGCGTGGTAGTGCTTCTTCTCCGTGGGTAAAATCGAACTCTTGGAGACGCGCACCCACAGAAAAGTAAATACTAGTCACTAGTGGCTTTACATCACAATCATGAAATCCCACTATTACAAATACCCACTTAACATGCACCAAATCTTGATGCAAATCATTCATCAACATCTCAACTACAAATTTGCTTAAAAGAAGGCTTAAAAATTTATATTCATCCTTAATGGAGAAGAATGATGCAACTTAACTTTCTCAAATTCAACTTCTTCTCTTATTTGTTGCATTTGATATTAGCTGGTGCTCGTGGTGATTGGAAGCTTCTAACCTCCTCCGAAATGTCAATGGAACCTAATGCTCAAAGTGGTTCAGGCCATGGGCCTAACTGGGACTATAGTTGGGGATGGGGTTCGAGCCCTGGAATTGGATGGGGTTACGGTTCAGGCTCGGGCCGATCACCAAATGGGTTTGGAAGCGGCTATGGATTTGGTTTTGGTTTTGGGTCTGGGACTGGGTCAGGTTCCGGATATGGTTATGGGACTGGAGGTGGAGGTGCTAATCGTGGTGGTTAAGGGGCTGGGAGTGGACGAACTAATTCTGGTGGCAGCGGCTCTGGTGGATCTGGAACTGGGGGTTCAACCAGGGACGGCAACGGCTGGCCCTAAACCTCAAGTAACAGGAAGCATCATGTTTGAAGGAAGTTCTAAAGTAGTGCTTGTCAGGACAGTATGGTTAGTCTGTATGCAGTATAAAACTATAAATGCATGGTGTGTAAATAAGATCCATAGCATAATATAGTTTGAGTTTACTGCGAATAAATATTGCAATGTTAGTTTTGTAAGTTAAATATATCTTTACGAAACTATCGAATATAATAAGGAGTAATTCTCCTCCTATTCGCCTGATTACCTTTATAACTGGTTCCGTGTTGAGCCACTTGAGCTGAGCTACAAGCCTGCAACTAACAGTTTTCCCTTATAAACCAAACCAATAAGCCTTAATCCCAATATATAGGGTGAAAAGAGAAAGGCCATGTTTATTAGTTTGACATTTAATTTGCAAGAAAATTAATCTCGTTTCAATTCGTGGTACTAAATATAAATCTTTCATCTGCTTCTTAACAAAAGATAACCTCTTGCATTCCTTGCAAGAATGGGGTTCAGAATCAGACTTGAAATAGTGAACTTTCAATCTCAGTTCTTTATGTTCTTATAGAGCATGAATCCACTTAGAAGCACAATCTTTTTTTGGATAAGTAATGTCTATTATTGATCTAAAGAAGCATGAATCCCTGTTACAATGTCTGTACAAGCTGTTTGTGCAACAACAAAATGAAAACTATATATTTTCAATTGTACCCCATGTATTTCGTAGAGTTGCTATATTACAGTGTCATTTACATTTACCCTAAAGCCTTATAACCTATCTCTAACTTTATTGACAATGGAGTTGACTAAAATCTGCTCCGATATGCTTTGTTTCCCATGTACTCTCCTATTCATCTCTTGCCATATATGGTAAATACATGCATTCCAAGCAAGCCTTAAGTTAATGGATCGCATTGTTCTACCTTTGGGTGTTTTCACTGCCCAGTCAACTTCCTCTTATCAATATCCTACTGCTCTTTTGGTATCACATGCTGCCAACACTTTCTCCCACAACTGTTTTGAATACTCATAGCTGAAGAATAATGATCTCTTGATTCCTCTTCTCTCATGCAAATGATGTAGTTAGTAGAGCTGAAATGACCCTATGAGGACATTCTTTTTTTTGTAGGTACCGTTTCCTGGGCAGCTAGCCGAGAGATGAATGAGTGCCTAGGGATTAGCATATGGCACTATACCAGCCTTTGCCACATTACCCTTGTTTGCGCCTTACTTGAGTTACATGAACTGTCGAGCTAAGCTTATCTGTTTCAATAGCTTCCTCAATTTCAAACTAAAGTTCTGTGTAGGAGTAAATTGCGCTATATCTATACCTTTTACTATGTATTTAGCAACCCAAACCACCAATGTAGCTTGCTTGAGTGAGCACCTACCATAAGAACTTCAAGCTGCATGCATTATTCCATGATACTAGATCTTTTAACCGTAGTCCTCCCTCTGACTTGGCGTGACATATACTTTGCCAACTGATCCTGGCTCCTGTTATAGGCCTCTCTCCTTTCCATAAGAATGCTCCACAAAGATGGGTAACTTTCTTAACTACCCTAGCTAGAAGGATAAATATCTTGCACCAAAAATTTTGGATGCTGAAATGACAGATTTTATGGGTTGGAGGCCTCAAGCATAAGTACTTTGCAGCCCATCCCTTGATTTTTTGTGTTATCTTCTCAATCAAAGGGGAACAATCACTATCACTATGCTTTTCAGTAACTAGCGGTACACATAGGTTCCAGGCAATAAGTTGATCTTGAAGCCTGTTATAGTGACAATCTCATGGAAGTTAGCTTCTTTTACGCTTGTGCCGTACAACTCACTCCTAGCGTAATTTAGTTTGAGTCCTGAAAACTGGTAGTAGATATCCAAAAGCATCGTTAAGATCTTCACGAGTTCCTACCCCCTTTTAGTAAAAGTGAGGTCATTTGCAAAATTAAGATGCATGAGTCCCATCCTTTTAGTTTTAGGATGGAAGGGTAATATCCCATGGGTAGCAGTTGATTTCAATGGAAGATAGCACATTCATGACTATGACAAAGAAGGGAAATAAGTTCCAATTGTCTCACCTCCCTTACCGCCAATAAATTATCCTCCTAAGCCACCATTAACCGCCACAAAATACTTTGGCGTTATCAAGCATTAATGATCCAGTTTATAAAAACTTGAGGGAAATCCAAAGTTGAAAGTGTCTGAATGAACTTCTAGCCCAGTGAGTCAAAAGCCTTTCTTAGGTCTACTTTATTGTTCCAGTTATGTTTATGGTTTCCATTAACAATCTCCTATGCAAGCAGTACATTTATCAACAAAGCTTCCGCCTTCAACAAATGCAGTTGGTCTTAAAAGTGAGATTTCGCAGGCGCCGTTTTAATTTGCTAACCAATTGCTTGGTGATACATTTGTATACTGTGCGGCAACATGAAATAGGAAAAATATCTACCGTACTTCTTAAATTTGGGACTTCTAGCAGGGAAGAGCATTGATCGAAACCTACCGAACTAAATGGATTCAATGATTTCATTTCAGTTCTGGTAGTTTTGATTTCTAATTGGTTATTAATATTGATTCAAGTGGTTTTGTCGGTTAATTTCCGGATATAAGATTTGTTAACCTAATTGATTAAAAAATCCAACTTTCATCAAATATATATAAAAATAATAAAAAAATATTTTTTTTACCTACCTTCATTTATCTAAAATAGTTAAAACCCTAACCCCAAATTATTCATTCTTTTTTCTCATCTCACTTTGCAATTTGAAAAATCAGTCAGCCACGCCACCATTGCTCACCAACCTGTCACTATAGTAGACCTTTTCTGTTTTGGCTCTCCATTAATGACGATATCTTTTCCGCCCCGCCAACATCTCCATTAGTAGCTATCGCTCCTCCCATCTTGCATCTCCATCAGTTTCTTTTCCTTTTCCATTGGGCTTAATTACTGCTTTTACGTTCCCTTTTACCTAAAGAAGGAAGGTACATAAACTTTGGATGTAACTTTTTGTTCACCATATACTTTCTTCAATTGGGTTTATTTATTTTTGAAGTTTAATCAAGAACTATAGTTTAGCAATCTTTTATTTCTTTTTGTAGGAGAAATTTCAGCCAATCACCAATCTTATATCAAATTAATTTTCTTTTAATTAAATAATTTTCAATTAAATTGTGTGTCACCATGTGAAATCTATAACGTCATAATTAATTAAATATACACACATGGCTTGACCAATCAAATCTTATCTCTAATTAAATTAAATTAATTAAGATATAAATGAAAAAATTAAAAATTTTTTAGAACTCTTTCATAAAGAGATCAAATTCTTTAAGAATTTCTTATCTCTAAATTAAATAAATTAAGAGATAAATAAGAAAGATAAGTTTTTTAAAGAAACTGTATTATTTAAGAATTTTCTTTTACCTAGCTCATTGACATTATAGAAAGGGACTTCCTCTAAGCCATTCAACACATTTAAAAAACTTGAAGAGAAGAAATAGATTTTGAAATTTTAAAGTATCTCCAAAGTCTTAAAATTTAAATTATATCCAAAGTCTCAAGAAGAATTCTTTCAAGAATCAAAGAAATTCCAAAAAATGTTGTCTATTCAAAGGAGTTCTTAAAAAGCTACTTTTTGATCTTGTTTCAGTGACAGAAGGCGATCAATTTCATTTCTCAATATTAAGTCTAGAAGAATCTTGATTCACAATTTATTGATTCAAGATCAAATTTGAAGATCCTTGAATCCAAGTTTTTTTTTTTTTTGAAGAAAATAATCAAAAGATTTCTTTACTTCAAAAACATTCAGAGATTTGAAATTTCAAATTTGATAATTAAAATTTCTTATTTGTCTCCAAATTTAACTTGTCATATTTTTGACATGAAATTTGTATGAACGAATTTCGTGTTTGCTTGGTGGGACAATCTTTGTCTTTCATCTCTTTTCCTTAAAATTGAAGCTATCAAAGTTGCAATGGCTCCCAAGAAGAACCTTGTCAACAAACTAAGTCTCAAGCTACTTGAGCTAATCTTGTAGTCCACCCTGCTTCATCAACAAGCATTGATATCCTTACTCAACCTTATGGCATTAGGATGAAGACCAAATCTCTTGCTAAACTATATGATCACACTTCTCCAGTGCTTAATCAAAATCCACTTTATGATTCCCCAATTCAAGACTTATAAGAAGTTTTTGTTGAGTAATTCAATTCTGAGTCAAGTCTAAGTCATAGCTCTATTCCACCATCACCATCGAAATCAGGTTTTGGAGAATTACATATCATGACAACTAGCACTACATCACTAAAAGAATAAGTTGCTCTTCATGCAAGGTTTGTTGAAAGTTTGCTTAGCAAGTATCAAAGAGAAGGATGACCAGACTTCATGATGGATAAGATTGCTAGTCTCACTAGAGAAAGATCGGCCAAATAGCCAATCAAACTTCAATTGATGCTAAGAAGTTTAACTTGAAAATTGGATAAGTTGGCAATTTCACTTAACCTTCGTACACATATGCAAAGCTATACTCTTCAAGGATTGATAATTTGAAGATGCTTGAAAATTATCAACCTTTCTAGTAGTTCAATGGAAAAAGAAATCCACGTCAACATGTTGTGCACTTTGTGAAAACTTGCAATAATGCTGGTGTGATGTAGATTTCATGGTAAAACAATTTGTTTGATCATTAAAGGGTAATTCCTTCGATTGATATATTGATATTAAACTTGGGATAATTAATAGCTAAGAACAACTTGAGCGTGAATTTCTTAGTTGATTCCACAACACTCATCACATCATCAGTATGGTTGAGCTCACAAGTTTACACTAATGGAAGGACGAGCAAGTCATCGATTACATCCACAAGTGGAGGAATTTGAGCCTTAACTATAAAAAGAGATTGTTTGAGTCCTCCACCCTTGACATGTGTATACAAGGCATGAATTGAGGTTTGCACTACATTCCTCAAGGCATCTAGCCTAAGATCTTTGAAGAGCTAGCTACTTATGCTTATGATATGGAGTTGAGTATGACATCTATTGGAAACCAAGAGCCTCCTATTAAAGACTCAAAGAAAGGTAAGGAAAAAAAAGATAACCATAAAAGAGACAAAACCTTTGCAATATAGGAGAAAGCAAATACCTATGTCTATCAGTACCAAGCCCTTAAAATTCTCCCAAGTCAAAACAATCTCAAGAGGTGAAACCTACACCTACCAATGACAAAGGTAAAGGTATAATCACTTTGAATGAAAAATAGGAAAAGAAGTACCTTTTCTTTGATTTAGATGTTTCAAGCATATTGGAAGAACATCTAAAGACTTAGCTGATTCAGTTGCTAGAGATGAAGCAACCTGAAGAGGCTAATAAAGTTGATGACCCTAATTATTATAAGTATTATCACTTAGCTAGTCATTTTCTAGAGAAGTGCTTTGTTTTGAAGGACAAAATCATGGAACTTTATGAAAAAGGGGAGAATAAATTTGAAAAAAAAGATGCCATCAAATACAGCATTAATGAATCTGGTTTCTTATTCCAATTTGTTAAATAGAACCATAAAGTTTGGCTCTTTTGATCCTATCATAATAGCTCTAAGCATAAGTATGATAGAGAATTGATAAATAATAAGGGTAACAATTTGCTTTTTGAAGAAAGAGAAGATAATGATTGTTGGACTCTAGTCACATGTTGAAGTGGTTGAAAGAAAACCTTCCAAAGCATGTGAAAGTCCCCTTAAGTGCTAAGATGATCAAGAATTGAAAAAAATTTGAAACTGTTCTAATGAATTCTTAAAAAGCTGCTTTTCAATCATGATTTAGTGATAGAAAGAAGGTCAATTCCGTTTCTCAAGATCAAGTTTAGATGACCAGAGGTAGACTTTATTGATTTAAGATCAAATCTAAAGCCCTTTGGATCCAAGTTTTTTTTTGAAGAAAAGAATTACAAGAATTTTTTTACATTTCAAGAACATCTAGAGATTTTAACTTTCGACACAAAATTTATGTGTGCACTTTCATCAATGTAAAGTTTGATTCATTGAAAATGGATGAACAACATGTATAAATTGAAGAAACCAACGGATTCAAGTTAGTTCAATTAATTTTGATTACCAATCTTACATTACATTGAAGTTCACTTTTATCAAAGCTCTAGGCTTTGCTTAAAGCAATGGGCAATGTACCTATTAGGGCTAGGAACCTTATTGCCATTAAGTTTAAACATAGTGTGTTTTATTTATTTATTTATTTATTT
>JBBYHL010146901.1:0-31144 GCA_038381835.1 Adansonia madagascariensis | reverse complement strand
TTATATATTATATACAATATATATAGTGTACATTATATATTTTATATAATATATTATAATATATAATAAATATCAAATTATATCAAACATCGAATTAATATAAAAATAATAAAAATAAAAAATATTTATATTAAATATCAAATAATTTTTAAAAAAAATTAAAAATAATATAGTATATATAAATTATATAATTATATTAATATATATTATATAATAAAAAATATTTTATAATGTGTCCTAAATTACTATTTAAAAATAATGAAAATAAAAAAATTATATTAAATCTCAAAACTATTTAAAAATAATAAAAATAAAAATATTTTATATTAAATTTTGATTTAATATTAAAAATAATAAAAAATAAAAATATTTTATGTTAAATTCCAAATTACTTTTTAAAAACTTAAAAGTAATATATAATAGGTGTATTACATATAATATATTTTATATAATACATACATAATACAATATTTATAATATATTATATATTATATATAATAAAAAATATAATTATGACTGAATGTACAGGTCCTTATAACTGAATGAGCGGATGACCGAAACTGATATCTTTATTTCCAATATATATATTGATATATGTTCTAATATGTGGAGTGTTGGTTCTTATACAAAGGGAACCGATCCTTAATATATATTACATATAAATTATATATATTAAAAATAATAAAATTAAAATATTTTATATTAAATATTAAATTACTATTTAAAAATAATAAAAATATAGAATATAATCATAACTGAATGTATAAGTTTTCCTCGTTATGCGTATTAGTGTCTTACGTGATTGTCATATCTGATTTTCAACCAATGTACACAATTGCTCTTTGATATTTTGACACGGTTTATGGCTATATGATTTAGCGTGGATTCGATTTAAGGTCCTGTACATTCATTGCTAATCATGTATACATTCAATTATAATCATTCGTATATTTAGTTAAACTCATTCATACATTCATTTGTCACCATATGTACATTTATATATGGGTACCAATATTTGACATCTAATGTTTCCTATACGCATTTAATGTGTAAACGCATTCCATTATTCTCATACAATCAAATATGTGTTATGATCAAATGTATATAAACTTATTAGCATATATATATCTTACGTATTTGTTATATCTGATTTCCAACTAATGTACAGAATTGCTCTCAGACATTTTGATACGATTCATGGCCATACGGTTTAGTATAGATACGGTTTTATGGTCTTGTACATTCATTTTTGGTCATTTATACATGTAGTTACAGTCATTTGTATATTTAATTAAACATATTTATACATTCAGTTAAGCTGATCCATACATCCATTTATCATCATATGTATATTTACTTATAGCACTAACATTCAACTTCTAATGTTTCTTATATGCATCTAACGCATAAACGCATTCCATTATACGTATACCGCCTAATGTATGTTATGATCAAATGTAAATTAACTTATTAGTATATGTACATCTTACTTGATTGTAATATTTAGTGTCCAACTAATATGCATAATTGGTGTCTGACATTTTGATATGGTTTATGGTCATAAGGTTTAGCGTAGATATGATTTTAGGTTGCTGGACACTCATTTCTCGTTATCTATACATTTAGTTATGATAAGTCATGTATTCATTTATTGTAATATACAATGCATATTATATATATTATATTATATATAATATATATAATATACATTATATATTATATGCAATATAAAATAATATATAATTTAATATAAATATTTTTATTTTTACTTTTAAATAGTAATTATTTTTTAATATAAAATATTTTTAATCTTTTATTATCTTTAAATAATACTTTTATATATTTAATTTATATATAATATATAATATTTTTAATTTTTATTATATATAATTTATATGTAATATGTTTGGGGGTTGATTCGCTTACCTTGACATATAATATATAATATATAATAGATGCTTTTTATTTTTAAAAAAATTAATTTGAGATTTAATATATTTTTTATTTTTTATTATTTTTAAATAGTAATTCAAGATTCAATATAAAATATATTTTTTATTATTTTTAAATAATAAATTAAAATTTAATATAAAATATTTTTAATTTTTATTATTTATTAATACCATTTTTAATATATATATATGTATATATAAAGGGGAGGGTCGATTTTACTAAAAGAACCAACCTTTAACGGATTTGACCGCCAAATAAAAAGATATAAGTAAAAGGATAATTGTATATTCCTTATTAATAATTATAATAATAATTATTTTTTCTTTAAAATTATTATTTTATTTTTATTCTTTTTTAATAATTATAGTTCACTTTACTTTTTTTCAAATTCTTCCTATAAACTTCTATAGTGACTAATCGAATACTCACTGATACAACTTACATGTGGGCTGACATGCTATGTGTAGGGTCACCTATTCTGTGGCCTCAGGAACTGAGGAAGTTGAGAGACCATGTAAATGAATAATTCTGATAAAAAAAAAAACTGGTGATTGGCGATTAAAAAAGCTGTTGTAATTTCAATCTTTGATAACAAAAAAAAAAAGAAGAAAATTTGTTGATTGGCTATTCTGAACACATAAACTAGTAAGAATCGAATGTTACAAACCTGTAGACAAGTAATTAGGTGAAGCATTCGTCTCAATACTTACCACTAAAAAGAAGAGGTTAGATATTATTGGCCCATGATTAAAGGATTGACATGCAACGATGGGGAGAAAATGGCTAAAAAACATGTTTTTCCATGCTGCCTGCTCAAAATATTTTGTCCCCGTCAATTTTTTTTTACTCTTTTTTGTTTACTAAAGTTCAAAAGGCTCAACTGGCCTGTTAATATATGGACATCAAAGATTCAAGGTCATATACATTAAGGGGCCAAAATTTAGTGGCTTGGTTAATTTGTTTATCGGCTGAGTTGAATTATGATTTATATTTTTTTAAAATTTTTTTATTATATTTAGTTTGTAAATTTATTTTATTATTTAAAAAATATTAAAATATTATTTTTTATATTAATATATAATTAAATATAAATAAATTTTTTAATTAAATAAATAATGATTTAAACTAAATCGAATTGATTAAAATTATTGAATCTCGTAATTAGACTCAATCCAATACAAATTGGGCAATCTTGAACAGGTTTAGACCACCTACTTCTGGTCAAATGGACATTTCCAAATTGCTAAATTGTCAAAATAGATGTAGAGATGTAAAATAACAAGTGGTCATATTCATCGCCATATTGCTAAACAAGATTATATATTAAGGTTTGATATACCAATTGTCCCACGAATTGTTTCTTTTATACGATTTAGTACTTAAAGAAAAAAAATTAAAATTAGATACTTAAACTTTATTTCCATCACACATGTTAATCCAAAATTTGATAATGAGATGTCATTTTTTCTGATCAATAAAATAACAAGCATTTAAATTTTTTAATTAAAAATTATAAAAAAAAAGCTAACATGTCAGCAATGTCAATTGTCACTATTTTATTAATTATAAAAAGTGATATATTATCACCGTTAAACTTTTTAAACCGACATGCGTGAAAAAAGTAAAATTTAATTACTAAATCGTAAAACAAGTAGAGTTAATATATCAATTTGTATATTAACCTTTAAATTAATGCTAACTTTGTGCCATATTAGACATGCATCACTGTTGTGTGACTCAATGTCTGACAGTTATATGGTATTCATACTAGCGGTTTCTTGTTGCAGAATCCATCTTTTCATTTTCTTTTTTATCAAAACTAAAGGTTCTTCCATTTTCTTTGTAACTTTCTCTGCATATCTTTTAAATCTAAATCCTTTAGCATTATTGTTTGTTGTTGAATTCATTTCTGATTTGTTTTTCATTGTTTTTTCTTGTAGGATGCCTTCCTCTGTTATAGTATAGCTATCAAGGGGTTATTGTTCATAAGTATTTTTCACTATCATTATGTACTTGTCATTTTTTGGGTAATGTTTTGATGCTATTCTCCCTTTAATCCAATTTTGGTTTTCATTTTTGAATTTTGGGTGTTTGTTGGTTGAATGATTATTTCACGACCATACATGTTCTTCAAGTTGGTCAGCAGAAAAGGTCAATTAAAGGCTAGTGGTAAAGGAATATGTAGACGTCCGTCAATAATGATGAGCTCTAATATTTGTGAGTCTAGTAGTCGACCAGTGTTAGAAATAGGCGAGAAAAGTTTAGCTTCTATAGAAAGGGAACAGAGTTCTATAATGGTTGAAGGAGTTAAGCAGTCGAAAGATTCTCCAAATGTCAATTAGAATTCTAGCGATGATAACGGAAGTGAGGATATACTAGCCATAAGAGAGAGGATGGATGTTAGTCCTATTGATGTGTATAGGTGCAATATCAATATGATGACTGTTATGAAATGGTTAATAGGGGGTCTCAGTTTTAGTCAATATAAGGTGTCAAAAATGCTTCAACCAAACAACCTACATAAAGCCATAATGACATGAGCCTAATAAGAGCTTGGAAAACGAAATTCTTGACTATGGGATTGGAAGGTCATGGCATTGACTGTTCAAGATTAAAATTCTTGATGTATGAAAAAACCAGTTGGATTAGAGGTTTGTTGGAAAATCTTTACAAAGAAAAGGATATTGAATTTGAGTATGGGAGAAAAAGACTGGAAGATAAGAGGCTAATTGTGGAAGATATAAGATGAGAACAACTTACACATGTTTAATGCAGCCGAGTTTATTAGGAGTCTTAACGTTGATTGGTGTAAATCACATAAGGTTGAAACTATAAGGAAGAATGCAGTGGGGACATTAAATCTTGTTGATATTTGTACATAACATTCTTTTTTCTGATGAAATTTACAATCAATTGTGTTTTCGAATACGATAAAAAGCATCGACAAGGATTAGTAATTGGATTCAAAGAGGAAGATAAGTCAAACTTCATCGATTCTTTTTATTCTAAGACCAAGGCTATGGTTATAATTAAGAACTTGGTGTTTTCTATGTTTTTGAGTAATGGTTTTAGCTATATTTTGCAACTTTATTCTGAAGTACTAAGTAAATTTTGCAGGTTGAGGAGCTTTTAAAAAATTATGACTATGTACGTTCAGAGTTCGAATGCCAATTTTGTCAGATCTCAGCAACCCTCGAAACTTCATACAAAGATAAGCTGGTACAACTAAATGGTGAATTTACCATGATGGTAATGCTAGATGAGCACCTACCAATATCAATGTAGATGAAAAAGAGAAATTACAAAGGAATATTGAACTTCATGAGTTCAAGAGTTAGAAGCCATTAGCGAAATCTTAGAAATGTGCAGAGCATACATAAATCCTAAATTCCATGGGAAAACTTCAGCTTAGAATAACAGGCTAAGGTGATTATAGCAGCAATGAGTAACAATGAGTTAGATGCAGCTAAGTTAAAAAAAGAATTTCTTGAATTGTTGTGTATTAAGGATTCAATCATCAAGTATGTGTTTGAGCCTAACAAAAAGACATAATAATAAAATAGAGGTGAATCTAAGCTAGTTTTAAGTTTTAAGCTGGGAGGGTGAGAAAAGATCATTTGCTAGTATTGCTTTAACTTATAATATTCTTTTACCGTATGCACTTTGTTTGTTTGGCAGGACTTTGGCAAGACTTTTTTGACTTATATAGTTTATATATTCGATTTGAGTATTAGTATTATTATATCCATACGTTTAGGCCTACGTCCAATAAGAGCCCAGATTAACCATTATGACAAGAGCTCGCCTAAAGGTAAGTCAATCTTAACTCGCACAAGAAATTTATATAAGATAAAGTACTCTCTCAAAATTCTAGGCTCAATTCCTATTACATATTTACTATTCTACCATTTTGCCTCTTTTTCTTAAAATCTTTATTGACTTAAGAATCAAAATAGGTCTTGGAGTATCAATTTTGACACTCTTCTAACCTCTTTTATTTAATGGCTCTCCATGCTGCGCATGCTAGTCAACCCTTCTATAGTTCTTGCATCAACAAATGTCATCGACTATGGAAACTCGTTTTGGATCTGTACTAGCCCTATTTAGAAATATAGTTCACACCATTGCTAAGGGGTTAGTGTTAAAGGGACAATGATCCTACATCGATTAGCAAAGAATTTGAACTGTAGCTTATAAAGTAAGAGTCACCCTTCTTTTATTAAGACGACTTTTCTCTAAAGACAAAACTGTAAAGATAGATGATGCATTGCTTTAAAGTGAACAATATCTCATAGTAATCACAGTTTGACAATCTTTGTATCAACAAAGAGAAAAACACATTAAAGAATTGAATTTAAGAATATTATCCGACCAATAGAGTAAAACACATAAAAAACTTAATTAAAGAATATTGTCGTACTAAAAGAGAAAATACATAAAAGAATTGAATTAAAGATATTACCCTATTGATATGTATGTGTATGTGTATACACACTGATAATGATCAATTTATATTACTTTTACAAAATTTATAATTATGCATATGATTGTTATTTTAACAAATTGATCATTGAATATAGTAATATAATCACACTTGTAGTACACGTAAAGTTTTCAATCAATTCAATATCTATACTATGTTGATCGAAAATCCATCTTATATATATTTAATAGTAAAATATTTTACTTTAAACAAATAACTAGACTTTTTTAATTTACTCAAAATTTGGTGTATATATTTTACATGAATAGAGATGAAATAATATGATCATATTAAATAAACATAAATTTTGTTAAAAATTAAAAAATTTAAAAGTAAATTAATTTTATAGTAATATACGTGAATATCTCCCTATACATATTCTATGATATGTAATATCTTAAATCTAATGCAAAAAAAAAAAAAAAGCAAACATAAGCTTCAATGAAAATTAACTAATATTTTAACAAGTTAGCGTTTTTGGAAGCAGAGTGCTCATACTAATATAAAATGAATAACTAAGTTGGTGTCATGAGTTAACAAAATATTAATTTAGTTGATGAAATATAAAAAAATTAATTAAACTAATGGTGATTAAAATACTTTCATACTTTTATATTAAACAACTATTAATTTTTTTTAATAATACTCACTTCTTAAAAAAACCTCCACTATTTAAAAACTATTCAAATTTAAAAACTACTCAATTTACTAACTATTTATTTTAAAAAATTTTACCTATCTATTTTACATATTTATTTATTAATTTTTTAAAAATATATTTTTCACTCGTGAATGTATCAATTCTAATATTGAAAAGTGCGTTTTATGATTCAACCGGTATGCAGATGCAAAGAAATGCTTCCTATCATTCAACCGAAGCCTGAAAAATTATAAACGAAACTAAACGTTTGTAGTTAAGTAAATCAAAGAAAAAAAATACAAAAACAAAAGAAACAAAAACCAAAAACAAAGATCCCAAAAGACAAAAACGATAGCAAATTACTAGTTTTTATTTTTAATAAAAAAATCCATATTCATATATAGGATGAGATTAGCCAAAAAAAAATCTATATTCATGTACAGTACGAGGTTAGCCTATTAACACAAACAGGAACATTGAAGAATAAAAAAGCCAAGGGTAGAGATAGCCACTGGCCACCTGTAAAACTTATTTTTGTGTCTTGAATTGAGCCTTGCGATGATTATATTATATAAATAAAACATTA
The DNA here is from genome assembly GCA_038381835.1 of Adansonia madagascariensis. Classification (NCBI taxonomy): domain Eukaryota; kingdom Viridiplantae; phylum Streptophyta; class Magnoliopsida; order Malvales; family Malvaceae; genus Adansonia; species Adansonia madagascariensis. The sequence continues at coordinate 23,482 of JBBYHL010146901.1, read as the reverse complement.
AAAATAATTAAAATAAAATATAATAAGAAGAAAAAAATTATGCAAATATAATATCAATATATTATTATTTTAAAATTTATATAATATAAATTATTAATATATTTATATAAATATAAATTATTTTAAAAATAAATAAAATATAATATAAAATAATAATGAGTGCTAATTCTCTTGAGTCCAGTCTAAGGATTCTTATTTGCTACTAAAGGTGATAAAATGAATACGAATCCAAATACTTTTCTGAAAAAAATTGAGTTTGAACTCGAACCAAATCCTATTTCATCAAAAAGTTAATGGCCTGAACTCAAACAGACCCGAAATTACCCAAATCTGAAAAAATCTGAACCCGAACCCAAGCTCGACCCGAACCCAAATTTAATACTAAAAATAAATATAAAAAAATTATAATTAAATAATTTTTTATAAATCAAGAACTTTACTTATGAATTTTATTTCAATATTCTTTTAATAATTTAATTAAATATTAAAAATTTAATTTATATTTTAAATATTATTAAACTTGCTCATGAGTTGGGCCGGGTTGCATCCAAAATTTTTTTAAATCTGAAGCCCAAGCCTTTATTTAACATGTACAGACCTGTCTATTTAAGTTATAATTACTGTTTATTACATTAAAGAATATTTTTATTAATATTATATATTATAATTAAATTTAAATAAAATATATTAATTTAAAATTACTGTTTCGAGTCAAGTCAGGCTAGTTTGATATAAAAATATGAGAAGTTGGGCTTAGGCCCAATTGGGCCGAATGGGTAGCCCGACCCTTGAATATGTCTATATATGATAAAATATTAATTTATCAAAAAGTAAATCATATCATGAGTTTTGAAAACTTTGTTAATAAAGTATATGATCCATTTATCATATTTTCTTTAGTTTTATTAGTTAAACTCATTAAATATTGAGAGTTTGTATATATTAGTAGTAAAAATTTAAATACTTTTTTTAATAATAATAATAATATTATTATTATTTCTTCAAGTAATGGTAATTAGAATATGATAATTGTGTAATAAAGTAATAAAATAAATTAAAAAATATAAAAGCTGTAATAGATAATACTATATCAAAAATTAATTAAATATTAAATATTAAACATTAAATGTTACTATCATATATCCTGCTTATAGGTTAGGCCGAGCTGTAACCCAAATTTTTTAAAATCTCAAGCCTAGACTCTTATTTAACGTGTACAGATCTGCCTATTTAAGCCAGAATTATTGTTCATCAGATTAAAGATATAAATATTTTTTATTAATATTTATATATTTTATAATTAAATTTAAATAAAATATATATTATTTTAATTAAAATTACTATTCCAACTAGGTTGAGCTAGTCTAAAACAAAAACATGAGAATCCAAGCTTAGGTCCAATTGGGTCAGGTGGGTAGCCTGACCCTTGAACAGGTCTGTATATGATAAAATAATAATTTATTAAAAAGTACATCATATTATGAGTTTTGAAAACATTGTCGATAAAATATATTATTGATTTATCACATGTTTGTAATTTAATTAGTTAAACTCATTAACTATTTGGAGTTTATATATGTTAGCTGTAAAATTTTAAATACTTCTTTGAATATTTTTCTTATTATTTTTATTCTTATTATTTCAAGTAATGATAATTAGAGTCTGATGATTGTATAACAAAATAATAAGATAAATTAAAAAATATGAAAGCCATAATAAATAATACTATATAGAAAATGAATCAAATATGAAATATTGAATATTAATACTATATAGAATTTAATTAAATATTAAAAATTTAATCTATATTTTATATATGATTAAATCTGCTTATGAGTAGGGCTAGTTGCTACTCAAATTTTTTAAAATCCCAAGTGCAAGCCCTTAATTAATGTGCCTAAACCTACCTGTTCAAGTTAAAATTATTGTTCATCACATTAAAGAATATTTTTTATTAATATTTATATATTTTATGATTAAATTCAAATAAAATATATTTTATTTTAATTTAAAATAACTGTTTCGAGTTGGGTTGGGCTAGTCTGAAACCAAGATATGAGAATTCAAACCCAGACCCAATTAGGCAAAGTAAGTAGCCCGATCTTTGAGTAAGTCTATATGTGATAAAATAATAATTTATCAAAAAGTAAAATCTTTGAAAGCATTGTCAATAAAATATATCATCCATTTATCATTTTTTAATTTGATTAGTTAAACTCGTTAAATACTGAGAGTTAATGCATGTTAGTAGTAAAATTTTAAATACTTCTTTGAATATTATTATTATTATTATTATTATTATTATTATTATTATTATCTCAAGCAATGATAATTAGAGTCTGATAATAATATAACAAAATAATAAGATAAAATAAAAAATATTAAAGCCATAATAGATAATACCATATCAAAAATGAAAAAAATCACATGTTAAACTGGCAACCAGACCTGCCAATAAGTTAGATGATCTGTCAATGGGTTAGACAGCCTGCCCAACATTATAGGCCGGCACGATCAAGCTTAGATTTTAGATTTTAAGTTTCAAATATGCTCAATTTGAAATAATATTTTTTAAATAAAATAATATATTTTATTTAAATTTAATTGTAAAATATATAAATATTAATATAAAAATAACTTTTTAATATTATAAACAATGATTTGTACTTAAATGGGTCTGCTAGGTCAAATTCGGCATTGAGCTTAGAATTCAAAAATTTTTCAGACCATGGATAGGCAGATAGAATCGAACTAAAATTTTTTTAGACCAGATCGGGCCAAATTCAGGCCTAGACTTAGTATTTAAAATAACGTAAAAGTGATTATATTTAACATAAAATAAAAAAATATAAAATATACTAAAACCTGAATTCAAACTCGAATAGACTTAAACTCGAATAATTTTAAACTTAAAATAATTTAAACTTAAAAATTTTTAAACTTAAATAAACTTAAACTCAAAACACCTTAGACTTAAAAAATTTTAAACAAATAATGACCCTATTTAAATTCGTTCGAATTAGCTTAATTGTCACTTCTATTTGCCGCACAGCACTTAGTCAGCAGTGATTGGGAGGAGAGGGAGAGAGATTACACGTCAGCTTCATAAAAGCACAAATGAGAGCACTGAAAAATAAGCAGGGAAGGCTTAAGGAAAAAAAAGGAAAAGCGACAAACTTTAAAGCAAAGCGCAGGGAGACAGAAAAGTAGCATCTCTCTATTCAAGTTAGGCTTTGACTATATCTCCCCATCAGTTTTCTCCTTTCTTTCTTTGAAAGCTGAAACTTCTCTCTCTCTCCTTCCTCATCTTCAACAAGGTGTATATATATATATATATATATATATATATCCTTTCGTAACTTCAGATTATGTTATTTGGTCTATGTTTGATGAAAATTCTTCTTTGATCGACTAATTTGGTATTTGTTTTTGGGTCTCTAATCTGGGTTCTTTAAAGTTGTGGTTTTTAGTCTGTTTTGGAGGTTAGAACCGAAAAAGGTCCTGCCTTTTGTTTTTGTGTGTTTTTTTTGGAATTTTATAAAACGCTAAGCTTGCTTATATAGTGATCAAATGGGCGGATAGTGGTAAATCGGGATATGGGTAATTTGATGAGGTATGATTTATTTCTTTGGTTGCTTGCATGTAAGCCTAGGAATAAAGTTTCGGAACTAGCTCTTTGATGGGTAAACCTTTTTGTTGAAGGTTTCAGTCACGTTTCTGTTGTATGATTTATAGCCTTAAAGGTCAAAACTGGATATGAAAAATGTAAGTTATTAGTAACCAGCCTTTAAAGTTTGTTGATCTTAGGAGGTGGTCGGAATGTGTCTGGTTGATTAGGGGTTGAGTGCTGATCGATTACTGCCGCTTTGTTTGGGAGCAAACAATTTTGTGATGCCACACGTGTTTTTATTTCCTCCAGATCGTTTTTTATTAACATAAATTTATTTTTGTGGTCATTCGGTTGGGAGAATGGAAGACTTCTAACAATATGTAAGTCGATGTTTTGGTTAAATGTGGGTTTTGAGTTCTTGCAGTTGCAAATGGATTTCAGCTACATGAGCCGCATGCTTTGCATTTATTTAAGGGGAAAGGTATGGTTTTTCTTTTTGAGAGCTTGCTGGTGCTTTTGTACAAGCAATTGAATTCCATTACATGAGGTTGTTTATATCATTTTGTTTAAACTTAGTACAAATTCCAGATGTTTATAGATACTGTTGGATGAGCTTTTAAATTTTTAGGATAGGAACATTATAGTGGAATATGAACATGTTCATTAGTGTTTGATGAGATGAGATAGTGTTAATCGTTCATGGATGTTGTTTAAAAGGAGTTCAAATTTCTTCTTGTAATCTTATGCAATTATTAATGCCAATTACTTTGCCAATGACTGAAATGATGTCTAATTAATTTCAAGATATTGAATCTTAGATACTCATTAAGATGTAAGAGAGATTAGTATTGGAACAGAATGTAAAGAATATTGCCCTGTATGCCTAAGCATTCCACTTGGTCAGAACTTTTTCTAATAAATTTGATTAATTCTGGTTTTAGCACTAATTATGTCAGATATGAAGTTTCATGTTTTCTTTCTTATGCGTGGATTAGAATTCAATTTCATGCACTACTTTATTCTTAACATATTTATGGTGGACCGATATGTCCTATGGAAAGTTTCCAGTCTTACCAAATAGGATCTAGCATAGTTGTAGCGATCAACTTCATTAATCTTTGGTTCTGGGTCCAATTAAGTTTTTGCCTAAACTGTAAGGAATTTTCGGTTAATGAATTATTTTGGTAAATTGATCATGATATTATTTTGTGCTTATTATTGTATTTCTTCCCTTGCATCTTTCTCCATTTCCCTAAAACAGATAACAAAGCCAGAGACAAGGGCTGGCTTGTACGTGTAATCAGATCATCTTATTGGATAGAATTGTTGATTACTGTTGTTTGAAATCTGTCATAATTTTATTTAATATTATGTCCCTTCATCATCAAATTCAGCAGATCTATTGAGAATACATAAGCTATCTATGTTACATGGAAAAAGATATTTTTTGAGAAGAAACTACCTTTTTTTAGAAGATAAATTAAATTACCAATTTGTTTATTTTTAATTTTAATTTTTTATATGCCTGAATCCTAGAATATTTATGCTTTGCACAATTGACGTAAAGTCCATTGGCAATGTGGTAGATTCTAGGAGATTCTCATTTAATAATTTTAGAAACCTAAAAAATCCTTTACATTGCCAGTTTCATTAATCTGGTTCGCTGGCATGTGGGGTATTTCTATCCTTTGCTGGAAAAGTTAGATTATTGTTGTAACAATCAAAATGTAATTCTGGTGCGATATGATTAAAACTGTATTTTCGAAACATCTCCCAATTCTTTCACTTGTAATTTCATTTATCTGCTATTTGGGGCTTTAGATATTTTCTCATTGTTGGATTATGCTTGATTTATCTGTTTTTATGTATGGCTATCTGTGGTAATGAGAGCCAAATGGATCATAAAATTAATTAGAATGCCTTTTTTATTCAACTGGGCAGATAGTGTTCAATTTGAGATTGAATTCCATGACAAACAATGTCAACTTTTCATGATAGTCCTACACTTGTTTGTACACTTCACATGTGTAAGAGCTCGGTGATAGCCTCTATTTATGAAGTACAAAGGGAAAAGAGAGAGATTGAAGGAAGAGAGGAAAGCAGAACATAAGGCTCCTCTTATTTTATTTGCTTAACAAAGAAGAGGAAAAGGAAGGAAAGAAGTTGGTATCTTCTATGTTATTCCGACTCTTCATTTTCTTTGAAGTGCTTGTGTCCAGAACATGTTCAGACATGGTTATGGGGATATGATCCTTCAAATATATGAAAATACTTTAAAAAAATTGAATATACCCCTGAGTTTGTGTAACATAAGGTATTTTACTAACCTATTTTGGCCAAGGAGTGGAAATAAAATGATAAGTTATACGTTCTTCTTAATGATGTTCATATTAAATGGCAATTTTGTTGTACAGAACAAAACTTTTGATGAAGAATCCTTTCTGTTCCATCAAAATCCTTCTCAAATGAAGGAGAGGGTACTATTTCCTAACCTACCTTTCTTCCTTGTACACAATCAAAACAAAGCTTAGTGTTTATGCATAGAAAATCCTTTTTGTTTGTTGGTGGTGACGGGAGGGTGTAGAAGAAAATTTTTTTTTAAAAAAAAAAAGATAGAAATTTTCTTTGATGGCATCTTACATTCTGTTTTGTCAAAAGCATCCTCCACCTAATTTCTTAAATAGGTTTTATGTGCTTGTTTTAAGAGTGCGAAAATTTGATGCTTTCATTTAGTGAAAGCTTGGATTGACTTTCCATGTGCTGTTTTTTTTTTTTACTTATTATTATTATTAGCGAATACTTACATAGTAATGATGAAACTTAGTTTTGCTGTTCCATTAAAAATAAAATATTTACTTTTGCCTACCATAAAAGTTTCATCATGTTTTTTCATTACCGGTGTCTGTCTGGTCTGAGGAAATGGGAAGCAGTGGTGCTGGTAAAATTCCAAGAGAGACTGGAACTGAGGGTTCTGAGACCACAATAGAAATAAAGCTAGAAACGTTAAACTCTCAGACTTATACTTTGAGAGTGGATCAATAGGTAGATTATTCTCACTCTGTTTTTTCATGATCGAACCCAAGTTCTGCTAGTGTGTTTGTGTTGTATTTAGATTTGATTTAGTTCACCAATTATATTTTGTCAATGGATATATTACTTAGAAATTCCTCTGTCCAGTTTTCTTTTGACGAATCTTAGACTTTGCCTAAAATTTTCTTCCTTTTTTGAAGAAGTTGAATTGGTAATCTAAGCATGCTCTCTAATTTTGCTATTAGCCGCAATGTCAATGATATTTTATTGGCTTTCTACTTAGCACATTTGTTCTTGATTTTATATGAGGAATTCTTTAATATTTGTATTTTGTTGTGTTGTTTCTTGTCTCTGAATATCTTACCAGTTCCTGCACTAAAGGAATAGATTGCTTCTGTAACTGGTGTGTTATCAGAGAAACAGTGGTTAATCTGTCGTGGAAAAGTTCTAAAAGATGACCAGCTACTTTCTACATACTTTATCCATCTTTTTAATATTCGTATTTATTTGTAAAGTACTTATCAGAATTTATCGATTTTCTTACGTAATAAGTTGTTCCATTTTATTTATTATCTCTATTTTTTGGGGTAGCTATGTGCTAATGTTTACTATGTAACTAAGTGTTAATTGGTTTTACACAGTTGACTTCTAATGCTTGCTATTTATTGGTTGTTAAATAGAAAATTGAATTGCATTACGGATTTTTGCTTTTATCATTATTTATTCACATTTAGAATTTGAGTTGAGTTTCTTAACTGGAGGTAGATGTTGAGGATGGTCACACCTTGCACCTGGTGGCCAGGTAGCCGGGTCATGTAGGTTTTGCTACATTTTAGGATCCATTATCATCATTTTCTTGGGTACAAACACTGCATGATCTCATGCCTTTCACAAAAAAATAAAATGGGAGGAAAAAATTTGTTAAGATTTAGTTATCAACATTTAGCACTGTTCTTTGTTGCAGATGGTCTTGGATCAGGTACAAGCTGCAGTTATATTAATCATGTCCCGAGTGTTGTGATAGAAAATTTTAATGTGCCGGATCAAGGGGGTGGAGTTCCTCCTAAATCAGTTGGTTAAGCTTTGAACTGGATGTGAAATGGAGAACATTTCTAGAGAGGAACTATATCTTTTTACAATGATTTTTGAATTTTAATTTTCATCATTCTTTCTAAGCAGATTGTCTCTGTTATTCTTGATTCTGTCGGATTCGCTAATCTGGCAAGTGGAAATATTGGGGGCGATGTCAGGATAAGTTTTAATTTTTCAGTTTTCAGGATGTAATGACAGGTATTTTAATGGTTGAACTTTTGTTAGTTTATTGTTGCTCTGATTTATAATGAAAATATCTTCGGCTGCATTGCCACGAAACAAATAACTTGAAAAGGGTTCCATGAGAGTCAAAAACCCAAAATTCTAGTTTTCAGATGTCATTTTCGGGCCATGGCTTAACAGGATGAAATGTTTGCAATCCCTTAGAAAAAGTTAAAACTTTTGTTTTTCTAAAATCTAAAGGTTTATATGCGCTTTAATATCTGTTGTCATCTTTATGCGTGCCAAAAATCGTGTGGTCTTGCTTGGGAGTTGTTCGATACCAAAGGAACATGGTTCACAAAGACTTGAAAGAACGTCTGGTGGCAGTGTCATGCCGCATTCATCCCTGGCTCAAGCTGAAAAAGCTATCATGAAGAATCAATCCGATAAAGCACATAATGCTTTTGGACTTCCAGCAGCAGTTTCATTGGGGCCTCGCTAACCTCCAGTCAGTTTAGAATCCTCTACTTTCTTACTAATTTGTCAAGCATATTTGTTGTATAAAATATATCTTGTGGCATACCTATCTTTGGGCTTAGGTTATTATATAAAATATATCTTATGCCATTTTAATTGAATCGACAACAATATAGAATTCATCTTGATAGTGAATTATGGTTTGTAGGAAATGAAATCGAAATTTGAAATTTTTATTTATACTTCCCTCTTAAAAAGTAAAAAACGTAGCTTAGATTAAAAAGTCTTTTTAAAAAGAGTTTGTCTTATATATTCATAATAATAAGTTAATACACTATAAAACTCAGTAAGCTACCCATTTTGTTCTTAATTATTCACCATAATAGAACATTTCCCTCATTGATTGTCCTTAAAATTTTTAGTGAGTTATGTGCTGAGAGCAACATTCCTATTATCATAACAATTTTGTTGTCATTAGGCATTAGGAAAGTTAGAAAATGAAAAAGCCATCACCAATTTTTTTTTTTTTTTATCTTTATCCAAGTATTTTCATTCATTTTATAGTACGAGACTAATCATGTTTAGAGATCTATAGTTGCCTCTCTTAAAAGTGTGTTCACATAGATTCAAACCTTTGTTCTTCTCCATAAATATAAGTGTGCCTTACCACTCATGCCACATTTATTTGGTTGTTATCACTAATCTTTTTATTAAGTGTGATTAATCATCTATGAAAATTCCATTTTAAAAAACTAAAATTAATTATTTGAGGTCCATGAAAAGTATGACACCAAGTTGAGTTTGGAAGTACAGTTACGAATAAAACTAATATTAGCATCCTCACAACATCTATTCAAAAATTAATACTTTCCACTCATTTAATATATTTTTAATGGTATTTGATAACACTACACCCTTGACTGAAGATTTGTTTACGGGCCGAGTAATCTACTAGATGTGATGGGCTTAATACATTCGGATTAGGTTTTGATTAGCATTTAAATAATTTGAATTGATTTAGTTGAATTACTATTTACATAATAAAAATTATTTTTATTTAAATTTAATTATAAATATTAAATATTTTTTAATTTTGTAATATTATGTTAAACAGTAATATTGACTTTCTTAGACCTGGTAATATTTAATACGATTATACGTATATGACATGCGTAAGGTAAAAAAAAATGACATGATTACATTCTCAAAATCTACATAATATGAATTATAAACATATCAAAATTGATATAAATATAAAAAAACCTTAAACACGATTATGACATGATAAAATAAATGAATATAACATGAATACATAAATTATCAAGCCTAACTTTTTAGTCGATCCACACAAAGTAGGGGAAAATAATTTATATATTTATATATACTATTACATTTATCCCAAATAAAAATAACTAGTCGATCGAGTTGTCTGATTGATTGTCCCATGTCAAAAAAGAAAAAAAAAAGAGAAAGAAAAAGAAAAGAAGAAAGGAAACTCCAAGAAAAATACAAGAAGGAAAATAGAGTGGTCTATGGCTATTCTATCAATGAATTAATGACATAGTGAAATTTTTGAACTTCATGGGTGACTGATGAAATAATTTTCATTTATGTTTTTTATGAATAACTATTTTTAATATATTTAATTAACTTTAATTTTAAATGTTATCGTTAATAGTAAAACACATTATGTTTTTATTAATTATTAACATGCACAAAGATGCATCTAAATAAAATATAAATATTTTTTTTACAAAAAAATATCCCGTAACAGTGCACAATCAAAATACTGACTAAAAATTAAACTCATTCATTTAATTTTGTTTAGTTTTGTTGGGTATATGGATGCATGCCTCTTATTTTAGATTCATTCTATTATCTCATACATGGAGAATAAATAATTCTATTAACTCAAAATAACACATGGAATAGGTTTGGCAAAGTTATACACTTATCAAAGTACTTTGAATTTTACAAGACTATCCCTACAATTATTCATTCATCATTTGATTTTATCTTTAGATCATATCAAATCAAAATAGTTAGTAGCCATTTTACTTGAATCCACAGCAACAAATAGAATTTTTATCATGATTGTGAATTATGGTTCCTAGGAAATGAAATCAAAATCTGGAATATTTATATGTACTTCTCTCGTAAATTTAAAACGTAGATTAGAGTAATAAATTTTTTTAAAGAGAGTTATCTTATCTTATATATTTCATAATTAATAATAAATTAATAATCTATAAAACTCAATAAGCTTACTCATTTTCTTTTAGTATTCAGCCTAATCGAACATTTTGCTTGTTGATTGGCCTTAGATTTTTTAATAAGTTATGTGCTTAGATTAGCATTCCTAATCATCATAGGTCACCAAGCAATAGGAAAGTTAATTTGTCACCAATTTTTTTATTAAGTGTGATCAATCATTTATAAATTTTTTTTTCTAAAAAATTAAAATTAATTAAAATTTAATAATTTGTTTTTGAGGTTCATGAAAAATATGAAACCAAGTTGATACGTAAAGATAATATTAGCATCCTGACGCGAATTAATCATGTTTTGCCGATTATTCATCTATGTGAGGAAGAAATTTGTACTTTCCACTCATTTAATGAAATTCTGATGGTATTTGATAGCACTACACTCTTAGCTATAGATTTGTTTAAGGGCAGGTTGACCTGTCTAGCCTGACTAGCCCGACACGTTGGATCAAGTTTTTGTAATAAGTATACAAGAAATTAAGATGAATTACTGTTTATATAATAAAAATTATTTATTTAAATTTAATTATAAATATTAAATATTAAATATTAAATATTTTTTAATATTAACTTAAATAATAATATTAATTTTAAGGAAAAATAATTTTCCCGATCTACAAGCCCAACCTTTTAAGACTTCTGCTTGGGCCTTATTGCAAGAAATTCTTTGAAAATAACCCACTCATCTATTGGATAATACTTTTTCAACCCTGCTGAGTTATTATTAAATTCCACACCAATATTTCCACAACTATGCCCCATTGTAGTTTTTCTGCCAAGTTTCGGAGGAAGGTGGAATGCATATTCTCATGACCGGTTGATGTCTGCACTTTTGTCTAACATACTGCATCATTATTGAGGAGACCTTGACTTTGCTCTCAACCATAAAATCAACCCTTTCAATTAATACTTTTTCATTAAATTTCGCTTGTATTTTTTTAAGAAACCGAAAAATTATGAAACTAATAAAGAATGGGACCATTCAGACGTCAAAGTATGAGCTTTGGGATCCATACCATGGTTAACAATTGCAATAAGCATAGAAACATTTTGAAGAATTGCAGAATCCAATCACCATGCTTAATATTTTTCTTCTACTGGTGTACATTTAATTCCTTTTTGTTTTGAATAGCTATGCTTGATTTATTACTATTTTTTTGTTAAAAAATAAAAGTTTAAATCTCCATTTAATTGTTTAAATGATTTTGTCCTTACATGACTACTGAAGAGGATAAATTTTTTTATTTAAATGATTTTAAAATTTGAAATATTCTTTTACATAAAACTTATTATATGCTAATAGTAACATAATATGTATATATTTTATTAATAATTGTAATTCTAAGAACAAAATAAAGTTCAAGCTAAAAAATTAAATATATTAATATAATTACTCATGAGCTATATAATTTATTCATAAATATATTTTATGAATAACTATTTTTAATATATTTAGTTTTAAAATTATCATTGATAGCAAAAATATATTTAATTCTACCGATGAATTAATAATATAGTAAAATTCGAGGATCGACTTAGGCAATTGGATGGATCAAAGGATCAGCTAGATCTAGTAATTTGTGTATTTATATCGAGTTCGTATATTTTGTTGAGTAATAATCATACACAAGGTTATTTTATATTTATATACATTTTGATATATCAGTAATTCATGTTGTATAGATTTTGAGATATATATATATATTCACATTTAAATACTTTATATTGGTCATATTTGCATAATTACATCTAAAATTATCAAGTTTAACTAAGTATATTAGAAAAATTTTGGTGAAGGCCCGTATATTTTGACCGAAAGCTAAAACTAAACCTGCTCAAGGGTTAGGTACCTTATTTAACTTAGCTTAGGTGATTTTTTTTTTTTTTTTGTGATTTGAGCCTGTCAGAATCATTATTTAAATATTAAAATAATATTTTTATTTAAATTTAATTATAAAATATATTAATATTAATATAAAATATTTTTTTAAAATTTTAATATACATGAAAATTAAATTTAGATCACTGAATCAAGTTGAAAAAAATTTAAATTTAAATTTTAAAATTTTTCATATTATAATTGACCCGATTCATGATTAGGTTTAGCTAAAAACAATGGCTGAGAGTCAGCTGAAGCACAGTCAGACAAATGGTGCATCACTGTCACCATTTTTGGCGAAAAAGTCAGATTTAATTGATTATTTTATGGGGGAAAAAACAAGCTCTTAAGTCTTAATAGATTTAATTGATTATTTTTATCACATCAAATTCCCTAACTATCTCATGTTCATTTGTCTTAAAAAGCAGATTTCAAAAACAATGCGACATACTATTAATGAATCTTGAATTTTTTTTTTTTCTTATAAAACATGCCTCAATTTCAACTTAAAATCTACTGACTCCAACTTTTCACCTTTTTTTTTATATCTATTTGAATGGATGGAAACTTTTGGCAAGTCAAGGTCTCCTCGTAAATAACATTATTTCAATAATTTGTTTCTAGCTTGCGAAAGGCCAAAGGGGAATTAATTAGGGTAGATCTTTACAACTTAAAGGAGTGGAAGAGGGCCAGTATTAGCTCAGCGTTGACGCCAAAATCAAGAGTCCGTCTCCAAAGTATAAACTATAAATCCAATAATAATTATTTACATATATGTTATGGTAGATATATACACACTGATCCCTTTCTTGATGAGTCCCACTAAGAAATTGACAGAAAACTACATGCAATTGTGGAATTAATGCTACTGAATTTGACATGGAATAAGAAAATTTGATTTTATTTTTTTAAAAGGATCATTGATTATATAGTAAAAAAATAAAATTTATCAGTGAAAAGTTGTATAATATATACTATTTAAATAAAACCAAAATTTTTTGGCAAAAATAAAAAAGAAATCATTGTTCACAATTTTGGATGTGCGTATCACTATTAAAATAGCAATTAAATTCTAAATTCAATTAAGGAAACTTATGCAGTCTAGCTCCTCTCTTAAATTTCAAATTGAATGTGTGTATTACTAGTTATTCAGATCATACTCTCTTAAAAGTGACGCACATGTTTGGCAAATTTTTACAATGAAACAACTATGTGTCTTTGCGTGTAAAACTAAGCATAAAGACTTATATTTTCCACAAATTAAGACTTACTATTTTGAACAAAAAATTAAAACTGATTATTAAAACTTTAAGATTTTTTTTACAAATAATTATTTTAAGAAAAGTTGTTGTTAGCAAAGTGGGCATCATTCTAGTATTTCGGAAAAATAATGTGGAAAAAAATTTATAATACAAATTCCATGATTTCATTAAATTTCAAGGTTTTATTGGAAGAATAAATTTTTTAAATGATGAATCATATCCAAACAAAAAAAAAATTAATAGCTTCTCTCTATTTTTAAAATAATCAAAATGATACAGTGTCTGAAATTGCACGATGCTCCAATATTGGGCAGATTTTTAGAATCATATAAGTCTAGGTCTTCCAATTATTAATTGGTGTTCTAGCTTAAGAAATGGGCATCACTTGGGCAGATTTTCTGTAACCTAAAGTAGTGTTGGAAGGCTTGTCTAAGCTCCAGATTGACGCCAAAGTCAAGAATGGATTTTCAAAACATGAATGCAATATATATATGTTATGGCATATATATGTATGGACTGATCCTTTTCTTGATGATTTCTACCAAGAAATTGGCGAGAAGTTACATGCAATTGTGGAATTAATGTCACTGAATTCGATATGGAATAAGACAAATCGATTTTTTTTTAAGAAAAATAATTGATTATAAAGGAGAAAAAAAAATGCACTAGTAAAATGTAGGATCATATATATATTTATTTAAATAAAAGCAAATTTCTTTTGGGCTAAAATAAAAATAAATCATCGTTCACAATATTGTTTTAGGTATTTATAAAATTCTATAAGTTGATCAATGGCTTTTGCTTTTGCATGACAACTTTGAAGGTATATTTAGATGAGGGGTTTCAAAGAGAAAATTCATTTGTAAAGAGAGTTTCAAAATTCTAAAAATAAAATTTCTTTTTATTTAGCAAAATAAAAATTAAAATTTTTAAAATTTTCAGAAAGAGGAATTCTAGATTGCTTACATTCTCTTTTCAAATTACACCTTCAAAGGTGGAATTTGTCAATTCCTTATTTTTTATTAAGTTATTAGTGTTTATTATATTTCATTTTTAACATGATTATTTTTCTTTTTTAACTAAAAAATTCATTTTAATTTTTTTTTATGTTATGAGAAATATTTATACATTTTTACAAGTCTAATGACATCGATATTGTATAATTTTTTATTTTCCTTTTAATATTATTTTTTATGATTATTTTTATTTCATCAGTTTTCAATATTCAAAATTTCTTTCTAAAAATTATATATCCAAACAAGACAATTATAAAACTAATATTCTAAATTGGTGATTTTTTTTTAAAGCAAGACAATATTAATTTACAGTAATGAGAAATGTTTGTAGGATTAGGAGAAAAGTAAGATGCGTTGCCATCAATAGCAATCAAGTTTCCAAATTGAAAAACTTGTGCAAGTCAAGCTTCTCTCTTAAATTCCAAATTGAATGTATGTATTAGTATTACTAGTCATTCAGATTATATTCTCTTAAAAGTGATCACGTTACATATATAATTTAAAAAAAAAATCTTACAATAAGACAACTACATGCCTTTGCGTGTAAAATCAAGCACAAAGACTTTATATTCCACAAATTAGAACTTTATTCACACTAAAAAAATTGAAGCTTTGTCTCAATAGAGAGGTTTTGAAACCTCCAGCAAGTAAGGGAAATCACCAATTAAAAAAAATCATAAATTTTATATTTTAATCCATTTAAATTAATATGTCCAACAATATTGAAGAGTCTTGAAATTTTTTCACAACTTGCCTTAATTTCAACTTAAAATCTGCTAATTCTATTTTTTCACCTTAATTTTTTTACAATTGAAAGGATGGAAACTTGACAAGTCAAGGTCTCCTCTTAAATAACATTATTCCATTTACTGGTTTTCTGGACATTAATTGGGTAGATTTTTATGCAACTTAAAGGAGTGGAGGAGGGTCTGTATTAGCTCAGTGTTGACGCCAAAGTCTAGAGTCCAGCTCCAAAATATAAATTAATGTAGTTATAGTTACATATGTATGTTATGATAGAAATATATGCAGTGATCCTTTTCTTGATGATTTCCACTAAGAGTTTTACAGGAAACTACATGCAATTGGGAAATTAATGTCATTGAATTTGACATAGAATAAGAAAGTTTCAGTTTTTTCTTTTTTTATTAAAAAAAGAAGCAAGATCATTGATTATATAAGAGAAAAGTAAAAATTCACCAGTAAAGAGTAGGATCATATATACTATTCAAACAAAACCAAAATTTTTAGAAAAAAAATCTAAGGAAATCATTGCTTATAATTTTCTTTTTTCAGCATTTATGATAAGTTATTGGGGTTTGAATTATAAAGAAAAATAGATAATTTACTCACACTTTATATATAATTTCGAACCTCTTATTTCAATATTCGAAGTTGAAACTTTAAGTTAATAGTAGGATATATATATATATATGTGCTATATATTGAGAATATGAAAACTTAAATTTATCATATTAATGAATAATAATATAATAAGAGTTTTTTATATATATATATATCATGACTAAATTTAGTTTAATCTTTAGTCAATATGCTAAAGTTCCATAAGAGGTTATCACATGTCTTATTAATTTTTATATAATATTAAATATACCATAGTATGATACATGACAATTATTTAATTTGCTGGTGAAAATTTAAAAATTTACTATACATGGCAGTGTATAACTAATTTCTTTATATAATAAAATAAAGAATTTGATGAAATTAATAAGATTATAATGTAAGATAATGGTCCACTCATTTTCTGTACAATCAGGTATGCTTTTTAAAAGTGAAAATTATGAGTTTACATATCTAAAAGTATTAAATTTAATTGTCAGAATACTTAACAATATCAAAAAAATTTGTTAATGTCCATAAATTTAAAATTGAATTTTTACATAAATCCAAAAAAATAGAAAATAAAAATAATAGACAATTTAAAAAGTTTCATTTTCTTACATTTAAGAATCTAAGTACACAAATTCCATGATCGTGAATCCGAAGGCAATGTCAAAATCCCATTAAATAACGTAATATGTGATGCTATAGTCTTGAAAGACTTAAAAAAGTTTATATGAAGTGAAACTCACGATTGATTTAAATTTCTATCTTTTTATATCCAATAGATTGATTGACAATAATAGGTGACAATGACATCATAACCCAAACTCTCCGATTTTATTTCCAATAGATTTACAACAATAGGCGAAAAAGAATGTTACAACTTAAACTCTACAATTTCATATTCAAGTCATACTTTTGACTAAAGCATTAATTAGAAAATGAAAAATTGAAACCCAAGCAAGAGTTGAAGTCTGAGTCGATTTACATATTGTAATTAAATTCATTGTTAAATTATTTTTATATTAATATTTTCAAATATATTTAGAAATTGAAATATCGTATTTGTTTATATAATAAAATTCTGAAGTTGAACTTAAATCTAAAAATTTATACTTAGGACTTGAATCCAATTCTAGTCAATTTTGCAAATTTAGCAAATAATTAGGTTCTTGAACATAATAATAACAACAACAACAAGCACAATAATAATAATAATAATAACAAAAATAAATATTCTTAGAAATATTATCCGGTAACAATGCACGCATAAAATACTAGTTAAAAATTAAAATTGATTCATTTCATTTTATTTGGTTTTGTTGGGCAAATTGATGTATGCCTTTTAGTTTAGATTCATTCTATTAACTCATACATGGAGAGTAAATAGTTCTATTAACTCAAAATACTAATCTAAACATATGGAATAGATTTGGCAAAGTCATACACTCATTAAAGCCCTTTACATTTTACAAGAATATACCCTACAATTATTTATTCATCATTTGATTTATCTTTCGATCATATCAAATGTTAAAAACGGAGACATTTTACTTGAATCCACAACAATATAGAATTCATCTTGATAGTGAATTATGGTTTGTAGGAAATGAAATCGAAATTTGGAATTTTTATTTATACTTCTCTCTTAAAAGTTAAAAACGTAGCTTAGATTAACAAGTCTTTTTGAAGAGAGTTGTCTTATATAAATCATAATAATAAGTTAATACTCTATAAAGTTAATAAGCTACCCATTTTGTTTTAATTATTCAGCATAATAGAACATTTTGCTCATTGATTGGCCTTAAAATTTTTAATGAGTTATGTGCTTAAACTAACATTCCTATTATCATAATGATTTTGCGGTCGTTAGGCATTAGGAAAGTAGAAACAAAAGAGTCATTACAATTTTTTTGTCTTTATTTGAGTATTTTCATCCGTTTTATAATCAGAAACTAATCCTATTCGAAGATCTATAGCTGTGCCGCCTACAAGTATGCTTATATAGATTCAAACCTTTGTTCTTCTCCATAGATATAAGTACACTTTACCACTCATGCCACACTCATTTAAGTGTCGTTACCAATCTTTTTATTAAGTATTATTAATCATCTACAAAATTTTCTTTTTAAAAAACTAAAATTAATTATTTTTAGGTCCATGAAAAGTATGACACCAAGTTTGAGTTTTGAAAATATGCTTATGTGTAATGATAATATTAGCATCCTCAGAATATTTATTCAAAATTAGTTCTTTCCACTCATTTAATATAATTCTGATAGTATTTGATAACACTACACCCTTACATTGGATTAAGATTTGATAAGCATCTCAATAATTTAAATCGATTCGGTCGAATCACTGTTTACATAATAAAAAATTATTTTTAGTTAAATTTAATTATAAATATTAATTTTTTTTTTTTGTAATATTATTTCAAATAATAATATTAATTTTTTGGTCAATCCAAACCAAGGTAAGGGAAAGTTATTTTCCCGAAATACAAGCCCAACCTATTAAGACTTCTACTCGGGGTTTCCAAGAAATTCTTTGAAAGTGACCCACATATCAATTAGATTGTACTTTTCAACCCTACTGGATTATTATCAAATTCCATACCCAATATTTCCACAACTGTGCCCCATTGCAGCCTTTTTCAAAGGAAGTTGACATGCATATTGTAGCTTTTCTACCCAGTTTCGGAGGAAGTTGGTATCTATCAAAGCCAAAAAATTAAATAAAAAAAAATTGATTGTCATGTGACAATCAATTAGACAATTCAATCGAAGAGTTGTTATCAACTGGGACAATTTAAATGTATATACAAAGTACATAAATTTAATATGAGAGATAATTTTATGTTTGGGATCAAAGTGAAGGTAATCTTCGATAAGAACGTAAGCGCGAAAACTAATCATGATAGTAGCAATTTCTACCTTAGTGAAGCATAATGGGACAAAATTTTCAATTTTAACCAGTCTTGGTTATGGTATGGAATTTAATGTTAATAACACTTGTATTTATAGACAAAAACCAATAACTTTTTTTAATAAAACTGTAATAGAAAATACTTTTAGTTTTTTTTGTGAATGGAAACACTCTAATGCGAGCTTTATTTATGATAGGAAAATATTTTGATTGGAGTAATTTTATAAATAAGCTAAAGTAATCACATGATTAAAAGAATTAAGATTAACATTCCTATCATCATAACGATTTTGCGGTCCATAAGTAATAGGAAAGTTAAAAAACTAAAGATTCGTCACCAACTTTTTAATTAAATGTGATAAATCATCTATAAATTAAATTTTCTTTCTAAAAAGCTAAAATTGATTAAGATCTAATAAATTTTTTTGAGGTCAGTGAAAAATATGAAACCAAGTTGAGTTTGG
Source organism: Adansonia madagascariensis (assembly GCA_038381835.1). Classification (NCBI taxonomy): domain Eukaryota; kingdom Viridiplantae; phylum Streptophyta; class Magnoliopsida; order Malvales; family Malvaceae; genus Adansonia; species Adansonia madagascariensis. The sequence goes on along the minus strand of JBBYHL010146901.1, from coordinate 3,948 downwards.
AAGTACTGTTACACGTAAAGATAATAGTAGCATCCTTACAACATCTATTTAAAAATGATATCAATTAATCATATGTTATCGATTAATTATCTATGAGAGGAAGAAATTAGTACTTACCACTCATTTAATGTAATTTTGATGATTGTTCGGATCAATTCAGTTGAATTACTATTTATATAATAAAAAATTTTATTTAAATTTAATTATAAATATTAAATATTTTTAATTTTTAATATTAATTTAAACAATTATATTAATTTTAAGGGAAAATAATTTTCCCAATCTACAAGCCCAACCTATGAAGACTTCTTATTCGGGTTTACTGCAAGAACTTCTTTGAAAATGACCCACTCATCTGTTGGATTATACTTTTTCAACCCTGCTGAGTTATTCTTAAATTCCATACCAATATTTCCACAACTATGGCCCATTGTAGTTTTTCTACCAATTTTTGGAGGAAGGTGGAATGTATATTGTCATGACCGGTTGATGTCTACATTTTTGTCTAACATACTGCATTATTATTGAGGAGACCTTGACTTTGCTCTCAACCATAGAATCAATCCTTTCAATTAATATTTTAAAAATGACATCATTTAAAAATAATATCATTGTTTTTTATATGCATTTGTTACTAACATTAAATTCCATACCAACATTTACGTCTAGCTAGCAAGGGAAGTTTTGCCCCATTATAACTTCGTGGAAATTGCTATTGTCATTATCAATTGACGCTCCTGCATCCTTATCAAAGATTACCTTGACTTTAGCCTCATCCGTGAAATTATCCCTCAGAATTTATACATTTACATATAGTATTACATTTATCCCGAATAATAATATCTCGTCCCATGACAATCAATTTGTTTTTTCTTTGATGCATAAACAATAAAGAAAGAAAGTAACAAGAAAAAAAGATAGGAAAATCGATAGAAAATAGAAAAAGGGAGAGGTCTATAATTACTCCACTGATTAATTTTTAAAAAAAGAATATTTCATTTGAATTTACACAATAATTTATAACTACCAAAAATTTAAATGAAGAAAAAGTTCAAATAATAAATAAAATAAAATTGCAATCCCAACAAAATAATTTTCTACTTGTCCTTTTTACTGCAAGAATCTCTAAATATGTACATAAAGGATATTTATAAACAACAATGATAGTACATACTTTAATAAAATAACAACCGAATGAATGTAATATGCCATATCTGTCCTGCTTTTACCTATGAAATTAAATTAAATAAACATCATCGTATCCTTGCTTCTTAAATATGTATATCCCATTCGGGTTAATCAATTAGTATGAAAGTCATTCTATGAATTAGATATTGCAATCTATAATCTCTTTAGATTAGCAATTGAGAAAAGAATTGCTACGTCGTTATACGAGTAACAAAAATGCATGATTTTGTTACATGAAAGAAGAAAGTTTTTTTTGAGCGTCTGAAGCATTAGAAGTCCAAATTATCTTTACAAAAGACTTCTTATAACTTGAATACTCATACTAATTTGTTATATTTTAATTGTTTACACTCTGTGGAGTTAATAATTTTTTTTCTTTGTTCTTATTATTTGTTATTTGTTTTTTAAAAAATATAAAATATATTTCTTTATAATATGGATATTAATGGACACTTGCAAATATATTTATGAATAAATTATGTTGTTCATTTAATTATATTAATAAATTTAATGTTTTAGATTTAATTTGATTTCACTCTTAGAATTATCATTGTTAATAAAATAAATATTATTATATTAGTATTAGCGTATATTAAGTTATTTAAAAAAATCAAACTTCATTTTAATAAAAAAATTAGTAGCAATAGATTATATGATTTTATTATTTATTTTTATTCTTTTTTGCGGTTTTGTCAGTTTAGTTTTGAATTTGCAAGGAACTTATTCTCTCCTTCATTAGGTTTTAGCTAGTTTCCATCCCCTTATTAGAATTTTTAGACTTCACAAGTAATATTAATAAAGTGACATAAACTCTTAGGTATAATAAAAAAACTACTTAAAAGAATTTTTAGCTAGTCACCTACAATTATAATTATTTATTTCATCATTCGATTGTAGCTTTCGATCGTATCAAAGTAGTTAGTATTCATTTAACTTGAATCCACAAGAATTCATCTTGATAGTGAATTATGGTTTGCAGGAAATGAAATCAAATTTTGGAATATATTTATTTATACTTCCCTCTTACACGTTAAAACGTAACTTAGAGTAACAAGTATGTTAACGAGAATTGTCTTGTCTTCAATATTTCCTCATCATCATCGCCATCATCATAATAATAATAATAATAATAATAATAATAATAATAATAATAATAATAAAACTCAATAGGCTTACCCATTTCGTTCTTCAATTATTCAACATAATAGAACATTTTGCATGTTCATTGGCCTTAAAATTTTAAAGAGTTATAGGCTTATATTAACATTCCTATTATTAATTATCAAAAGAGGAAAGAAAAAAACATTCTTATTATCATAATGATTTTACGATCACTAAGCATTAGGAAAGTTAAAAAATAAAGAGTCAATCACCAATTTTTTTATTAAACGTGATTAATTATTTATAATTTTTTTAAAACTAAAATTAATTAGGATTTAATCAAATAATATTTCGTGGTCCGGAAAAATTATTAAACCAAGTTGAGTTTAAAAGTACGATTATACCTAAAGATAATGTTAACATCTCCACAACATCTATTCAAAAGTAATAGCAATTAATTATGTATGTTACCAATTACTCAATTGTATCAGAAAGAAATTAGTACTTTTTATTTATTTATATAATTCTGATGATATTTTAACATTACACCCTCAGTTATAGACTAGTTTAAGAGGTGGGTAATCCGCTCAACCTAAAAAGCTTGGCATATTAGGTCAGGTCTTAGTAAGCATTTCAGTAATTCGATCGATCAGGTTGAATTATTATTTACATAATTAAAAAAAATTTATTTAAATTTAATTATAAATATTAATATTAATATTTTTAATTTTTTAATATTATTTTAAATAATAATATTAACTTTTTGAATCAATCCAAACTAAAGTAAAAATAAAATAATAATAATAATAATTTTTTTAAACTACAACTTATCTCGACCTACGAAGTCTTCTACTTGGGGGTTTATTGCAAGAAATTCTTCGAAAATGACAGATCCATCTATTGGAGTTTACTTTTTCAACCCTGCTGGGATTGTTATCTAATTCCATACCAATATTTCCACAAGTATGCCCCATTGTAGCTTTTCTGCCAAGTTTCGAAGGTAGGTGAAATTTATATTGTCATGACCAGTTTGATGTCTACACTTTTGTTAGCATACTGCATTATTATTGAGGAGACCTTGACTTAGGTGTCAACCATAAAATCAACCTTTTCGAATATAATTTTTTCATTAATATCTTTGCTTGTATATTTTTAAGTTTTAATTTTACTAAACAACCAAAAAAATTATTATAAATCTAATAAATAATGGGACCATTTAGATGCAGGAGTAGGCTTTGCGATCCATCACCATGGTTAACATTTGCAAGCATAGAAACATTTTGAAGAATTGCAGAACCCAATCCACCATGCTTAATATTTTTCTGGTGTTGGTGTCAATTTAGTTCACTTTGATAATATTTTATTAATAATGGTAATTCTAAGAACGAAATAAAATAAAAGTTAAAAAAATTAAATATATTATTATTATTATTACTCATGAACTACATAATTTATTCATAAATATATTTGCAAGGGTATTTGCTATACTGATCCATCAGTTTTAAATATTTAAATATAACTTGTGTCTATTTTCATCCATAATATAAAAAATATATTTTTTATTTTTTAAAAGCCAAACAGAAAAGTGTTAACTAAATGGAGTCTAAATAATTAAAATATAAAAAATTACTACAAGTATTCAAGTAATAAGAAGTCTTT
>JBBYHL010146681.1:0-15499 GCA_038381835.1 Adansonia madagascariensis | reverse complement strand
TTAAAGTCGAGTCTTAGGTAGTTATCGGGATGCTTTTATGCCAAAGATGTACATTTAGGATATATTCTCCTTTCTATATCATTTTTGAGTCATTTAGTGTTGCTGGGATACTTTCAAGTCAAAAATACACTTTAAACGCATTTTGGTAATTTTTTTAGCCGAGTCCTAGGTGGTTATCGATATGCTTTTATGCTAAAGATTCACATTTAGGATAGTTTCACCTTTCTATAATCGTTTTCAAGTCCTTTATGGTTGCCGAGATATTTTCATATCGAAGGTACAATCCAAGAGCATTTTGGTAATTTCTTTTGAGTTGAGTCCTAGGTAGTCATTGGGATGCTTTTATGCCAAATATGTACATTTAGGATAGGTTCATCTTTCTATGATCATTTTCAAGTCTTTTAGGGTTGCCGGGATACTTTCACGTTGAAGGTACACCTTAAGGGCATTTTCATAATTTCTCTCGAGTCGAGTCCTAGGTAGTCATCAGGATGCTTTTATGCCAAAGATGTACATTTAGGATATTGCTTTTTTAAAATCCTTTTCATGTCCTTTAGGTTGCCAGGATACTTTCACATCAAAGGTATAGCCTAAAGGCATTTTAGTAATTTTGTATTAGAATCTAGTCCTATATGATTACTAGTATATTTTCATGTCAAAGGTACACATTATGAATAAGTTCATCATTTTAGATTGTTATCGAGTTTTAAAAAGTTTTGTAAATATTTTTAATAAAATATAAAATTTTCTTTTTAGAAAATTAAGGTAATGTCTCCAAATTAAAATAATACGTAGAATTTCTCCTAAAATATAAGAGAGGTTTTACGGAGTATTTTAATATCGAGATATCCTTTTCAAAATGAAAATCGAGATTTTATAAATTTTGAAAAAAATAATAATTAAACTTTTCGCATTCCTCTAGCCCTCCACCGAGGTGCAAAAGATATTTTTAATTTTAAAACCTTTTGTGTTCCTATGGTTTTCCGTTGGCGTACAAAAGAAAATGATAAAAAGCTTTCATGTTCCATTAGTTCTCCAATCGAACGTGTAAGAGATTTTGATTTTTCAAAATTTTAAAAAACCCAATTTTCCTAAAACAAATAATAATTTTGCATTATAAATTTTTATTTTAGGAATTTATAATTAAATGCCATATGCTAAAACTGAATAAAAATTAAAATTCTAGTTAACACATAATTAATAAGGTATTGATTTTCGGGCATCACGAGAGGGTTGATCCTTACTTGTGATTGTAACTAACCTCCGAACCCTCTTATATGAAATATGATATGATTGCAAGCCTTAAAATTAGTATTTAGGGTTTTGTAACCCTCAAAATATAAACTCTGATAGGTGACCAATCTCACCTAGTCCAAATAGATTAGTGGCGACTCCAAATAAATAATCATTTCGTAATGACTATTTAGTGTTAAGTCGAGTGAGCGATTCGTTTTGACCACCCAGTCCCCAAAAATAAGAAAATGTCAGTAATAATATGGCCTATAGAAACAAGAGAGTACAACATAATGATATATCAACAAATATAGAAGTGGAGGCCATTTGAGTCGGGCTTGGTTAGGATTCGTATCTGAGCCATGTTGTGACACTTTGGACTCAAATTTTCATATAAATATTTATTAGGCTATTTACGTGTTTAAATTTATTAATTCATAACTTTTAATTTCTTTCATATGAATATTTATTAGGCTATTTACGTGTTTAAATTTATTAATTCATAACTTTTAATTTCTTACAATTTAGTCCTTTCAATCCATTTTTTCATAAATTTGTAATTATGACCCTATTTTTTTTCATTTTTTTCCTTATCAAAATTTTGTTTATATTTATTTCAATTATGGAATTTAGAGATTTAGTTATATGAACTAGTTTGGTTGGAATTTAATTTTTCTTTAACTAATTTAGTTATATTTTAACTATATATTAAGTTAAGATTTTCTTAAATTACCATGTAACCTAACCATAGCCCATAATGGGCTTTTTAACCAAGGTTAAATAATTATTAAATGAATGCAAATTAATTAATTAGGGCCTAGAAAATCTACAATATTAATTAACAAATAAATTAATTAAAAAATAAACATAAAAGAATTTTATGGAAAACTCTAGGGCCATTCGATCAAGGCATTGCTTTCAACCCTTGGCTGAATCCTTCCCCTTTAAATAGGGTAGAATGTTTCAAGAACAAGCTTTAATCTTGGTATATAAGAAAAAAAACTAAAAAAACACATAATTCTTCTTTAGTTTTCAAGCTTTTCAAGGTAAAAATACATAGAAATTTTTAGATTTTGTTACTTTCATTTGTTTTTCTTCCTTTTAGTGAGCCATAATCATGCTTGTGCTCATAGATTTTAATTCGTGTTAAGAGGCTAATATGATGGCTATGAACAAAGTTTCTTAATTTTGTTGTTTTATTTAATTTTTATTAGCAATAAGTTAATTTTTATCATGATAATTTGAGTTTGCTAGTAGAAATATTGTTATTTTCATGTATATATTTTTATGCTAATTTTCTTAATATCTCCATGTTGATTTATGTTGATTTGTTCATTATATATTATATTTTTATGCATATTTATGTTTGGTAAAAATTATAACATGTATGTATATTAATATTCATGAAATATGTGATGAAAAAAATTTATTTCTTGTTGAAATAAATGATTGGTGGAACTTCTTATGGTCCTTAGATAATTTTTCACACTTGATTTTATGATGTTTCAGATTGTTTTTTAATATTTGACAATTATAGGGGCTTAATAATAATTTTACCAAAAATTTTAAGGCCTTAAAACGTTATTTTCTAGGCTGGCCAAACCTTATAGTGGTTTATTTGTGAAATTTTTTTTTATTTTTAAGCTTTTTTGTAAATATAAAAACTGTACAAACCAAATTGTAAAAAATTGCAATTTTTTTAGGCCATATATGCTTGGCCAAATATGCCTTGTGACCTTTGGAGGTGTTTTCATGCTTATTCTAATATGTATAAATATGTTTCATGCATTTTTTATCATTTTAGGGTCATTTCATAATTTTAAAAAGTTTAGGGGCTTATTTGTAAAATTACAAAAAAAAAATTTCTAAGGCGATAGAGGTTTGGTTGAATTGATTATGTAATTTTTGGTATATGTTCCATGTTGATTTGGATATGTTTAATATTTGATTTTGTGTTTTATTTCATATAGAGACAATTGTAAAAAGAAAAAAATTGTTTCAAGGCCATCCATGCTTGGCCAAATGTTCCATGCCCTTTTAGGAGTATTTTTCTTACATTTTTAACATGTTTAAATGCATTTTATACATTTTTAACCTTTTAAGGACTTTTTTGTAATTTTAGAAAGTTTAGGAACTAATTTACAAATATAAAAAAAATTGTTTCAAGGCCATGGGTACTTGGCCTAATACTTATAGTGATTTTTGGTATGATTTCCCCGATTTCTGTGATGTATTTAATTTTTATTTATGATTGTCTCTTGTTTAGGGACTAGATTAAAAATAGAAAAGTTTAAAATCCTTTTTGTAAAAGCTTGCATTTAGGGTTAATCGAATATTTTTGGCATTTTAAAAATATTTCTAACATTATTTTGGTCTTCCAAAGTGGTGTACAAAGTATTAAAAATTTTCGTATTCCTTTAGTTTTTTGATAGGATATGAAATGTAATTTTCAAAGATAAAGGACTTATTAGCAATTTTGTATTTTTGGTCAATCTTGAGCTCTAAGTTACCCATAGAGGGTATAATTGTTATTTCATATCAATTTTGAGTCCTTTTGGGTTACCAGTATACTTATATGTCAAAGGTATATCTTAAGGGTATTTTTCGATCTTCCCTAGAACTTAGTCCTTTATGATCACTAGGATACTTCTATGTTGAAGGTGTGTAATAGGGATAGGTTCATCCTTTCATGAAGTTATAGAATCTTCTAGGGTTACTAGGATACTTATATATCGAAGGAAGACTTTAGAGATATTTTAATAATTTACATTGGAACCAAGTCCATGTACAGTAGGAATGGGTTTTATTTGTCTATGAAGTTATAAAATATTTTAATGTATTAGGATACCTACATGTTAAAGGTATACCTTAGGAACATTACATTAATTTATTTTAGAACTGAGTTCTTTAGGGTCACTGAGATATTTTTATGTTGAAATTGTACTTTCGACCAAATTCAGATCCTTAGAGTCGTGTTTAGTATTTTTTGTCTAAGTTGAGTCTTAGGGTAATTTTTATTCTTCTTTTAATAATAAATTAGAGCTTTTAAAATTAAAGCAATGTCTTTGATGTTAAACATTACGTAGAATTTCTCCCAATATATGATAGGGGTTTTAGGGATTTTTTAATAACGAGATATCCTTTTAAAATAAAAATCAAGATTTTTCAAAATTTTATAAAAGTAAAACTGTATGTATTCCTCTAGTCCTCTAGTGGGGTACATATGACATTTTGATATTAAAATAAAAAACCTTTCATATTCCTCCGATTCTCCCCTAGAAGTATGAAAAATATTTTAATCTCATGTATTCCTCCGGCTTTCTAATAGGATACTTTAGATATTTTGATTGATAAAATGAAATCTTTCATATTCCTCCAGTCCTCCAATAAAATATGAAAGATATTTTAACCTTTTGTATTCCTCCACTTTCTAGCAAGGTACGAAAGATATTTTAATTTTAAAAAATATTGAAAACCTAATTTCTCAAAAGGAATAATAAATTTGTTTCATAAAATTTTACTTTGGTAAATAGGAATTAAAATTAAATATCTGATATTGAAACCAAATAGAAATTAAATTTTAAATTAACATGTAATTAGCACATACTATTTTTTGGGCATCATAAGAAGGTCGATCTTTATCTGTGATTATAACCGACTCTCAGACCCTTTCACATGGTTTTTGGTACAAGTGCAAATCTTGCAGTTGGTTTTCTAGGGTTTCGTAACCCTTGAGATACCACTCTAATAGTTGACCAATCTCATTTAACCAAAATAGATTAGTGGCGACTGTAAATAGCCATTCATAATGACTATTTAGGGTTAAGTCAAGTGAGCGATTCATTTTGATAACTTATCCCTAAACATGAAGAATAAAAAAATGTGTGCCCCCTAGGAATAAAAATAATTATATATAGATATATATAGGAACGAGGGGTGCACCCACCATTTAAGTTGGGCTGGTAAGGATTCGTGTCTAGGCCATGTTGCAACAAGGAGCCAGTTTGCCAATAGCCAAAAATTACTAGCTGATACTCTTGTCAAGGAATCAAAGGGGTTACAACAGATTAATGCTCATAATGCATAGCTGGCAAATACCCAAAATGTGCAACAAAATGTTCCTGTAGCAAATCCTTCACCCCTCATTGTTATGAACCTTAATGCTCTTTTACAAGGGGTAGATGTAAGAACTGTAGTTGCACAAGAGGCATTGGTAGTTCTTGACTGTGATGAAGAAGAAAAGCAAAAATAGAAGGGCAAAAGGCAAACAAAATTAGAAATTGAAAAAAAAATATTGCAGCTTCTAGAAAAGAGGCTTAATGCTATAGAAAGGGCCAGACTCCATAGTAGTGTCGATGTTAAAGATCTTAACTTAGTACCACATTTGGGCTTTCCTCAAAAGTTCAAAGTACCCGAATTTAAGAAATATAATGGCATTACATCTTTTCAAGCGCAAATTAAAATGTTAATCCAAAAAATGGATGGATAAGGACAAAAAAAATAAACTTTTTATCCATTTTCTTCCAGGAAAGCTTATTAGGATTAGAAGTTCGATGGTATAATTATTTGAATTGTATCTAAATTCAATGTCAGACCAACTTGGCAAATGCAATTTTGCAACAGTATAAACACATAGCTGAATGGAAACCAGATAGCTAACTCTACAAAATATAGAGAAAGGGCCTATAGCATCTTTCAAGTTATATGTTAGAGATGGAGAGATACAGCCTCTCAACCTTTATTAACTGAAAAAGAGACAACAATGTTACTCGTAAACACTTTACTTTTTGTATTATGACAATTTGGGAGGAAATGCTTATGCACCTTGTTATGTCAGGGAAATGATTGAAACAATAATAAAAGCCAAAAAGATTATGACTGGAGAATTTTTCACTAGGAAGAAGGTTGGATCCAGTAAAAAGAAAGAAAAAACCCTATCTGTCAACTATGTCGATCAACTGTACTATCGAAGGCCTCGCCATTATTATCAGAACCAAGGTTAACAAGCCTAAAATACATATTCTTTTAATGCACCTTGAGCTCCTGCTCCATTAGCCCTATGAACCACCATCCCAAATCTTTCTCCTCAAAATCAATTCAGACCCAATGTTAAGTAACCAACCTAAAAACCCAATCAGCTTAGACCTTGTTATGAGCCTTATCCTTATTTTTACAAAAAAATCTTTCATAAGCTTTTCAAGGCTTGATTGGTAGCCCTTATTTTTATTAAGCTATATGAAAGTAATTTCTCTAACTGGTATAACTCAAATTCCCACAACGTATATCATGTGATAGTAGGCCACTAAATCGAGAGTTGTCCAACTTTAAAGAAAAAGGTCCAAAGTCTTCTTGAAGCGGTTGCTTTTTGACTCGATAATGCTCTAGGACCTAATGTTGTAGCAATCCTCTGCTCGATCATTTTGAACCTAGAGTTAATGCTTCGATAACTACAGAAGAGTGACAAGTGAAGACAAATGTTTGAGAAGTCAAAACCCTAATGGAAAAACGTTTAGGCGATCTTGATTAAAGGTGGAATCCTTGGTTAGAATCAAAGAAATACTAAGAACCAATCTAATCTTGGGACTAACTTTTGCTAGTTTCACATGACTCTGGGACATACTTTACAAGATTGTCTGAAATTTTCAATTATGATCCAAAGAGTGATGGATAATGGCAAAGTTGAATTCTATGAAAAAGCTGATTAAGAGGAAGATAAGTCAATCAACATGACTAATGAAGGACCATCACAAAAGCACTATGGTATCAATTGTACTCTTATCATCTATTGCAACGAGCCGAAGCTTATACTCTCAAAGCCAAAATTGCTCCTACGTTCATTATTAGAACGTCGGCACTTATTCTATATAAAGATGATAAGCAAGTGCATTGCAGATACGATGATCATGTGATAATTTTGGAGACTGTTACAGGCTAATTAGCTATTATCGATGTTACAGGGGTAAGCCATGTAACTAGAAGTGGGCGTTATTATGGCCTCAAAAATAGTAAAACTGATGCCAAAGCAAAACTAAAAAGACAAATACTAAAAAAGCCATAGTTACTCAAGATGCCCAATAGAGGTTTAACAATTGGTAAAGGAAAAGGAAGTGACCAAATTTCTCAAGTTTATAAAGCATAGTGAAAAAATTAAAACAACCAACCAAAATCTTTTTGCTAGCTCTACTGCTCAGTTCAAAGCTGCAGTGAAATGCTTTACTAAAAGTGCTTAACCAAGATATGTCCCTCAGTATGTATCGATAAATAAATAACCAAGATTTATCTTGACAACTTCATGTCATTTAGCAGCAATAAAATCCCGCCAAGAAGGACCACTTCCATAAAAGTCCTTTATATAATAACAAATTGCAATAGCACTATACTACCGAATATGCTCATTGATAATAGGTTGAATCTTAATGTAATGCTGCAAATCACTTTATCTTGCTTGCCAGTTGTTAAACGTTTTGGCAGTGAAAGAAATCAGGAACGGATGAATTAATTTCTCAAAACTTTTGCAAATTAACACTTTAATAAATACAATTAAGAAATCTACAATAAGCTTTGGAGTGTAAGCTAGCAAATAATAAAAAAACAATTAAAAAGATAGGGAAAGAAAAGCAAACTCAGCATTTAGAGAAGTTCAACCTCAATTGCCTATATCTTTTACCTCAGCTTCACTTACCTCGGATTTCCCAAATTCACTAACTTGAATTATCTTACCTTTCAAGGTAAGGTACAACCTTTACACTCCCTATCTTTCTAGGCTAAGATAGAACCTTTACCCCATATCTTTTATGGCTAAAATATAACCCTTCTTTACTTTTCAAAGGGTAAGTAGAAACCTTTCATCTTTATAAGGATTTTGTGATGTAAATAAATAAAACCTCTAAAAGTTAGGCGTTTACAAGGTTTTTGGCTCAAGGAAGATTCTAAAGATAAGATACAAGAAATACAAGAATAGATAGAAAAAAATTAATCCTATATAAAATGAAGTACTTAGAAAATTGAAAGAGATAAAAATATAATTCTAAACTTAATCTCTTGGTTTAGTACTTGTTGTAGGTGTTGCAGAGGGTTATTTATAGCTTTGATCATGATTATAGCCACTGGGATGATTGGTGAAGGAATAGAGTAATTAGAGACTTCATTTAAGTGATTCTCGTTCATTCTTGCCAGAACGTATATATACATTTAGATGTGTATTAATACAATGCCTTTATTCGTACAAAAATATAACCATTGGAAAAGCCATGTATCTATATAATTTTAAAGATGTATTGATACAATCCTTGATCTATCGATACATTCTATCATGTATTGATACATTTGAGGGTTTGATAAAACTTTAGCTACTACTAAGCATTTTATCGATACATACACCTAGTGTATCGATATATTTATATGAAAATCAACTTTAAGGGGTTTTTTTATGACTTTAAAACATGTGAAACTTACCTTAAAAATGTTTTATGCAAATGTATGCATTAGAACATACTTTTGAGTGTTTGAAGGAGTATTTTTCAAAGTGTTTCCAAAACAATTCATGGAAAAATACTATCTTAAAGATATTTGAGCACAAGCTAATTAACCTTAAGTTTTAGTTATATCAAAATGGAGATTAATTCAAAGCTCATATAGCTAACAATCTTCCTTTTTTTGATATTACAAAACTTAAGGTGAAAGTGCTTGTAAAACTCCCCTTAATTGTTTAAAGATTTTTAATAAAACTACCCTTAAATAAGGGTATTATTAAAAATTTTAAATATTTTATAAAATACTTTTGAAAAACTTGGGAATAGCATTTTTGGTCATAGTTAGCTATAAAAACACCAACATAAGATACACAAGATATTAAAGATTTCATGAGATAAGAAAACTATAAGCACATATGAAATCTACTATTTGCTATCATATATATTGACTTATAGCACAAACAAATTAGCCCCTAAAATTCTCCCCCTTTTTTGGAATATTAAAAAGAAAAGATAGATTAATTCAAAGCTAGCGTGCTAATTCCAACATGATTTCAAAGAGGTATATTAATTTTGAAACATGTAGAAGCATGTACACCAATTGTTGAAAAAATATATGCATTTAAGCTCTAATGTGTAGTTCACACTATTCATGTCTCATATGCAGACTTTTAAGCATAATTGAGATTATGAGTGTTAAAGACAAACTAATTGATAAAGGATTATTAATCCAATTTGTTGTCTAGATGTATAATAGATATCAAGTTTTGAATTTTTAGTGCATATGCATACTACTTATAATCATTTAAGTAACCATATGGAAAGTTAAAGAATTTTTCAAGAAAAACATAATAAACTTCCATAGATTAGAAAATCATTTGCTCATTTATGATATGTCAATAACATCAACTGAGGACTAAATCAATCTAAAACATTCATAAAGATGTATTCATTTTAATCCATGAGTTAAAACGTAATTAAGACCTAATGTATCAATTGTTAAAAACAAGAGTCAAAACAAAATATATCAAAATACCTAACTTAAGATCATTTTCAAAGATTCATATTTAGCAATCATTTCAAGCTTACATTACTTAAAAGGATACCAATTGTATATAATTAACTCATGCATGTCATTAAACTTAATGCTAAGGGATAATAATTTAAAAGCATTAGTTTAGTAAATATCTTAACCTTATCAAGCTTTGTTGAAATGCTCACTTTGACTTTGATTTCATGTGTTAGCTTCAAAGGAAAGATTGAACTGAGATGGGGTGAATTGGTTCTACAAAAACTTGATAAATTTGAAGTAAATTGAAAATTAGAAATAAGATAAGGATAAGAAAAACCAACAATCAATGTACAGAGGTTCAGTCTTTTAATTCAGCACCTACGTCTTCTCTTCTTGGTACTTTCTTACCAAGGTGATTTCCATAATTCACCAAACAAATTGTTATCTTTAAGGCTAAGGTATAACCTTACACCACTATCTTTTAAGGCTTAGATAGAACCTTTCAATTCCCTTGAGAATTTTACCCCAAACTCTCAAATATTTTCACTCACTTTCACATAACCCCTTTTATGAGATGAATAAAGTATTTTGAAAATAGATTGAACCTTTAGTAGGTAGATGTTTGCTGGAATTAAGTACAAGATGAATAAGATACAAATAGGCTTGAAAAGTATAAATTTAATACAAGTAGCAATAAAGAATTTGATGATTTTGAGCTTTTGTTATTCAATGATCATTGAAATTTATATCTCTACTTCTTCAGCTGTTGGGAACCTCCATTTATAGTTGGAAATTGATTCATGGACAGGGCATTTAATGTGGTGGTTGGAGAGCCATTGTAGCCTTCATAAATGCTTGTTTCCATTCAATCCCGCGCTATAGTATCGATACAATACCAATAGTATCGATAAAGAAATAAAAAAAGTGACCGTTAGAGCTTGTTGTCTCGATACAAGGATCTGAGTATCAATACTAAGCAAGCTGTATCGATACAGACACTATTGTATCGATACATTTGAGGGTTTTAGCCAAACCTTGGCTACTGTCAAGCCTTGTATCAATACACATAGGGTAAGTATCGATACCAAGCAGGCTGTATCGATACATACACACTTGTATCGATTATTTGAGGGTTTCAGCCAAGCCTTGGCTACTGCCAGCCTTGTATTGATACACATGGGGTGAGTATCGATGCCAAGTAGGCTATATCGATACATACACACTTGTATCGATACATTTGAGGGCTTTTAAGCATAGTATCGATACATTTATTTTTTATATTGATACCAACCTTCAAAAACATTTGTAAAATATTTTTTGTCAACTTAAACAAATCTAAAAAATTATTCTAAGTATAAATATACATTTGGAGCAGATATTTTTTGACAAATTACAAACTTAATACTTTTCAAAATGCTTTTCAATTTAAACACAAATACCAAGTTGAGTATTAATTTAACTTAAGTTGTTTGTTATATCAAAATCGAAATCAAGGTTAACAATCTCCCCCTTTTTGATATAACAAAACTTAAGATAAATTTGCTTGTTTTTGAGATTAATGAAAAGTAACTCCCCCTCAATAAAGCAATGGTTTTCAAAAATATTAGTTTGAGTAACTCGATTTTTAATATCACCCAAGATTAGAAAATCAAGCTTATGTTCAATATCAACATGTAATTTGTGTTCCAACATATGCATAATAAATTCATGGAAAGCATATATAGCAACATAAGGCATATATGTAGCAACACATTGAAAATTTAAGGCATTTCTCCCCTTTTTTGTTATATCAAAATAGAATTCAAAGATAAGTACTGCAAAGCAAAGTAGGAAATGCAATCAAAGTAGGCATAAACAAAGACAAACTCATTTTAGGATAAGAAAAAATTAATAAAGCAAGCAAAAGATGTTCAAAGTAATGCAAAACGTAGAGTAGCGGAGAATCCTAAAACCATAAAGTCTGACAAACATAAGAGATATCCTAAAACGATCTTAAAATGACATGTTAAAAACATAAACGACATGCTAAAAAAAAGATGTTCAAACACGCCTAATTTGACTAAACGTTATCGGCTGGAGGATTCCCGATAGGTAGAGAAGTAGGTTGAGGCACATAAGGAAAAGCAGCCAAAAAAGCATGGAACTGCTCTATTAAAGCCCGATGACTATGCTCAAGAGTAGGAAGATGAGCATCGATGGTGTTAAAGCGATGGTTGAATCGTTCCTCCCATGTATCAAAATGGTCCATAATTGAAGCGTACATAGTGGGAATGTCCATGGTCCGAAAGACAAGGTAGCTGAAGTCGAAGGTGAGGGGGGCTCATCATGCTCCATTTCATCATGATCATTGGGAGCTAGAACATCCGATTGCTTAAGTGGTGGTTGTCGATGAGCCTTTGGAAAAAAGTCAACACCTTGAATTTCATACCCGACAAGGCCCATGGATTTGTGACCAATATAGCAATAAGTGGTTACCATAATCCTGGGGTCCCATGAAAGATTGAGACCCTGGGTATCGAAGTAGTAACTTAAGGCCATGCTGTGGAAAAGACTATGATAGCCACAAATGCAAAAAACAAGGTCCATGAATATGAAATAGACTAAGTTTGGACAATTACCGGTTTGAATCATATGAAGCCACTAATAGTCTGCATCGCTAATCAAGATATGTTTGGTTCCGTATGGATGGAGCACATGTGAGATGATAAGATGGAGTAAGTGATCGATCGGAGGAAGGAATGTGGCTTTGTTGTTTGGAGTACGCAAGGTGACGGGAGTCAAGCCTTCATGGGTTATGCCTTCATTTGAAAAACTAAAAGCAAATGCGAGAGAAGCTAAGTTAACGAGGAGATCTTGTCCCAAAAGATAGGACCGAATAGCAATGACATTATCATGGTCATCAATAACAAGAGAGGCATTATTAAAGAATGCACATACAAGATTTTCACGAACAGAAACATTTAGAGAAAGAATTTTGTTCCATCCAAAAGTTTCAAAAATCTGAAGGTAAGGATAAGTAATAGATCGAAGAAAGGGAAAATCAATGACTCAACATTGTCAGATGGGCATCCGGGCATAGATGGTGGTGAAACATTCACGAGCCCATGCATCATGGAAACATAAGTCAAAGAAAGACTGATTTTGGGCAAAAGATGGTTGATAAACGGAAGAGGTAGAGGCATGGGTGACAGGACCTTGACAACGTGCTATTTGTTTGGTTTTGGGAGGCAAAGTTGTGTTTATAGATTTTTGTCGAGCAGGTGGTAAGGAAACAGATTGAGTGGGTAAAATACTGGTTGGGGAAAATAGTCAAACAAGTGGTAGGTGCTAAGTTTGGTTTGCAATTGGTGCAATGTAGTGAGTAAATCCGTAATCAATCACACTAACGGAGTGGGGAAAAGTTTAAGAATGGAAAAAGAGTCAAATTTTGGGAAGAAATTTGGACAAAAGCGATGGAGTAAGGGTTAGGGTGATGGAGAGTTTCGAATTATTGATGTTTTAGATGATAGTGAGTGATTTTCAAATGGTTTTGGGTAAGTGTGATAAAGGAAATTGGTTTATGGATCAACGATTTGGGAGAAAAAGGGTGATGATGATGAGTTTTAAAGATTGGAAGGTTGAATGAGAGAGAGGGTTTTAGGAGAGAGAGATGAATAGTACTTGATCAAATAAACAATTCGTGCATGGTGAGTTCTAAATTAACAGTGAGTATCGATACAAAAGAAATAGTATCGATACAAAGAACATTTTTAGGTTCTATATCGATACAAGGAACTAGGTCTCGAGATTTAAAACAAATTACTCTGTATCGATACAGGCTGAGAAATATCAGTGTATTGATACAGAAGAAACAAATATCGATATAAAGAATAGGTCTGGGTTTGTATTGATACAATGGAAACTAGTCTCAATACATGGAGGAAGAATGTACAGGAATCGATACATATGGCCTAGTATTGGGTCATTTCCAATAAAATAACATCAAATTAGGCATATTTTTTACCTAATTATCCTTTGAAAAACATTCAAAAATATAACTTGGACCAAAATCAAGATCATTTTGCATGGATAATTCAAAATTTAATCAAGATCCAACAAAATTATCCAAGAATGAGAAATTCATAACAAATGAACATCATCAAACAACTAAGTGTGTAAAACTAGCTTCATCAAACTAAGCATGACGCAAATAATATTGAGGCAAAGTATCAGGATTGGATCATATCATAGATTTTAGAGTGCATTCATTAAGCCAATTGCTCTTTTAATTGTGTAAAATCTATCATTGTCAAGTGGTTTAGTGAAAATATCAGCTAGTTGATGCAAGGTATCAATGAATTCCAGCACTATATAACCTTTTTGCACATGATCTATAATGAAGTAATGTCTAATTTCTATGTGCTTGGTTTTAAAGTGTTGGATTGGATTTTTGGTGAGATCAATGGCACTAGTATTGTCATATTTAATTGGAATTTGATCCATGGTAATGCCAAAATCCTCTATTTATTATTTTATCCATAAAATTTAGGCATAACAACTTCCTATGGATATGTATTCTGCTTCGATTGTGGATAAAGCAACACTATTTTATTTCTTGGAAAACCATGATATAAGCATATTTCCAAGAAATTGACAAGTACCAGAAGTGCTTTTCCTATTAATTTTACATCCACCAAAATCCGCATCGGAATAAGCATGTAAAACAAGTGATGATTCTTTTGGATACCATAAACCTAGATTTGGAGTGTCTCTAAGATATCTAAAGATTCTTTTCACAGCAACTAGATGTGACTCCATTGGTGATGATTATATATAGCACACAGGCATACACTAAATATAATGTCGGGTCTACTTGCGGTAAGATATAGCAATGAACCTATCATAGACCTATAAAGTTTAGAGTCAACAATTTTACCTTCTTCATCTTTTTCAAGCTTTGTTGAAGTGCTCATAGTTGTGGAACAAGGCTTTGCTTCATCCATTTTGTACCTCTTGAGTAATTCCTTGATGTACTTTACTTGATTGATGAAAATGCTATCTTTTGTTTATTTAATTTGTAACCCCAAGAAGAATGTTAATTCTCCCATCATGCTCATCTCGAACGCACCTTGCATTAACTTAGAAAATTCTTGACAAAGAGATACATTATTAGCACCAAAGATAATGTCATCAACATAAACTTGAATCACTAATATGTTCTTATTTTGTACTTTTATAAATAGAGTTTTGTCAACATTGCCTCTATTAAAACCTTTTTCAATTAAAAACTTTGAGAGTATCTCATACCATGCCCTACGTGCTTGCTTTAGTCCATATAAAGCTTTTGAAAGTTTAAAAACATGATCGATAAAATGAGGATTTTCAAAACTGGGAGTTGCTCAACATAAACTTCCTCATTAATGAAGCCATTTAAAAATGCACTTTTGACATCCATTTGATGCAACTTGAAAATGTTGAAACACGCAAAAGCTAGTAGTATTCTAATGGCCTCTAGTCTATCTATGGGGGCATAAGTTTCATCATAATCAATTCCTTCTTCTTGACTATATCCTTTAGCTACAAATCTAGCTTTATTCCTAACTATTGTTCCATTTTCATCAAATTTGTTCCTTAAAACCCATTTAGTACCTACGATGGGATAATTACTAGGTTTCTCAACTAAATTTCAAACTTTGCTCCTTTCAAATTGGTTTAACTCCTCTTGTATAGCCATGATCCAATTATCATCTTTTAGAGCCTCATCTAAATTCTTGGGTTCAATTTGTGAAAGAAAGGCTACATA